>SSNR01000789.1:47381-116654 GCA_006937965.1 Callopanchax toddi | reverse complement strand
ACGACTAAGCTCATATCACCACTGTTACCCATGTGTTGAAACTTGAGTGTGACTTTGTCTGACTTGAGCTTGCGAATCACTTTGTTCACTTCATGTATGGACTGAACAGTGGCATTCTTAATGTTTGATGCCAGGCTACAGATGTCAAACATAACATCTGGTCTTGTTTGTTTAGCAACCCACAAAATCTGTCCTATTTTGGATCTGAGTTGCTCTTTTTCCATCTCATTTAATGAGGCATCTCTCTGTGCTGCACGTGCTGCCTGTAAATGAACTGGTTGTAGGTTTTCAACATACCCGTGCTGATGCACCTGTACAATACCATCCACAGTAGCAATGTCCATCCCCACATAAGAGAAACTCTCATGTTCTTCACGCCCCACATGAAAAACAGACTTAAGTGCAGGGATAACATTGGATGCAAAATGTTCTGATCCTGCCCAGAGAAAATCATCAACATGACATGCCAGTACACCTGTTATTTCAGCCTGCTCATTCTGCCAGAAAAACACTGCGGGATCAACTTGTGACATTTTATCACCAGTGTTCAGCAGGAGGTCCTTGACTTTGTTGTACCAGTAGAGGGAAGCGTCCGCCAGTCCATACACACATTTTTTAAGTTTCCATAGAACGTTTCCCACACCCGCTTCAGGGGGAGGGCGGATGTAAATGTTCCTTGAAAGTTCCATGCCCTGCAAAAATGCAGATCCATAGAATGAACTTTCCATTTGTTTTGACTGCTCACAGCTAGCAGCAGCCTGAGTGACTCTGAGGCACATGTAGGAGAGTCCTTTGGCAGCTCATGAATATTGACTTCTTCAAAGCCTCTTGCCACAAGCCGAGCTTTAGGAACAATACCATTAACGGTTTCTTTCAGTGTACAGACCCATCTAGTAGAAATACATTTCTGTCCTATGTTAGTGACCTCTTCATAGACATCATTATTTTGCCAGTTTTCCAGCTCTTGCTGTTTAGCAACATCAAAAGAAACATCTTTGGTGATCAATACATCTGCTTCTGTGTTTTCATTTTCAGTGTGAAGATTATCAACTTGAGACATGTCTAAAGCTTCTTTTTGTCCCTCACTATTATCAGGTTCAAGACACTGTACATTGTACCAGCTTTTGTATTGTCCTTTTGCTTTTCCTGCTCTGCTTAAAACTCTGACTTTATGCTGAACACCATCATCTCTGTTTGTAAATGTGATGATCTGACCAGTTTTTAGCTTTAACTCAGTAGAAGGTTCAGTGCCTGTTACTTCACTCTCTGATGCATTATGCATGTCTCTTAGGTTGTCCTCTCCATCTGCCTCTACGTTTTCAGTGATTTGTTCTTCATCATTTCCACGCAGTTCATCATCTGCATTATCTACCACATCATAGTGACCCATTACATGTTTTTCATCATTAACAGGAATACTAAGCTGTGTAGGTTTGTCCTCATCCTGTGTGTTTACTTTTCTCAGTCTAGACTGGTGTGCCCTGACTAGAACCCCACCCTGTCTCAAGAACACTACAGCTCCATCCTGACCAATAACTACACCAGGACCCTTCCATTCATTACTATCTGCTCGTTTATAGTACACTTTATCTCCTGTCAAATACTTTTCATCTGTAGGCCTGAGCTGCTTGCGTAACGCCCTTCTTATCCTCTCTGAGCACTCCACCTCTGAGAAAGCTCTACGAGAAGCATGCAATGTTGTCAAGTGCTGTCCTACTCTAGAACTCACAGAGATGCCCTCCAAGGCGGGTGGTTGGTCAACCAAAACAGAGGGTAGGTTGGGACTTTGACCAAAAACAAGCTGGTGTGGGCTGTAACCATGCACATTAATCATACTATTTTTAGCCATAAGAGCCCAGTCCAGAGCAGTTTGCCAGCTACAGCCATTTTCTCTTTTTACCTTCAAGAGGATCTCAGTCAGTGTCATATTGTGTCTCTCCAGCAGTCCGTTGCTCCAAGGACTGTATCCTGCTGTGGTCTTTGTCTCCATGTTGAATTTTTCTGCCATGTCTCGTACTTCCTCATTGTTAAATTCTCCACCGTTGTCTGTGTAGATCCGTTTGGGAGCACCATGGACACTTATCCACGAGTGGATGAAGGAATTTACAATTTCCGCAGGTTTCTTGGTTCTCACAATGTTTCCAGCACTGAAACGTGTGAAGTGGTCTATGATGTGTAGATACCACACCCCAGGCTCCAGTTCATGTAGATCCATTGCCACTGTCTCATTATATTCCGAAGCTAAAGGCAAACCAACAGCAGGTTTGGGCTTAACCCTGCTGTATTGACATATTTCACAGTCACGGATGATCTCCTGTAGAATGACTGGACAATCTTTGTCGTCGTTTCCAGAGCTTTGAATGGGCCTGTGCAGCCGGTCTGCAGAGGCGTGACCAAATTGTTTGTGCAGCTTCAGAAGAACTTTACGCTTTTCCTGTAATGACATCTCTGCTGTGACAACGAGTACTTCACTTTCAATACAGTTCATTTTTACATTGTCATCTCTGATGTCCACACAGTAGTGTCCTGAAGTAGTTAGCTCAAGAGGCACTTCTTGTTTAAACATAACAACTTTGTCATGTTCCATGTCTAGAACCGTTCCTGCTCTTTTTAGGGACATCTTGCTCAGGAGCAGGGGAATATCAACAGGAACAACCTCACTTTCAATGTGGCATTTTGTTCTGCCTATTTTGGCAGGAAGCTTTACTCTTCTGTTGGAGTACACCACTTGACCATCTCCAAATCTGAAAGGCCTGCAGCTTGAAGATTCTGTTTTCAGCAGTTCTTGGATTTGGCTTTGACTCAGATCATTTACATAACTCTCCAGCCACTTTTCACCACAGACAGTTTGGGTGCATGCAGTGTCAATAATGGCTGATCCCAGTGACTCAGTTAGAAAAACCTCCGACTCAGTTACAGCTGTTTTAGTAAACAGCGTTATATTACACTCTTCAACAGTTTCATCTTCTGTCAACTTTACTTCATTTTTACGATGAGGACAGTCTTTAGCCCAATGATACGTACTTTGGCAGATGGCGCATTTTGTTCGCTTACCATATCTGTCGAGTGGATTAGTACCCTGTAGTACTTGCCGTTGTCCACCATGTGGCAACCATTACTCCGTTTGAATTTGCCTGGTGACTTCTGCTCCGTAAAAAACACTGCACCTTGCACTTCGCTACCTGCGTTAGCTCCAGCGATTTTCCCTCCGAAAATCCGCTTCAGTGCCGACTTCATAGATGAGAATGTCAAATCAGTACACGCTGTAAGTGCTAGCTGTCTGTCCTTCTCCTCGAGACAAGCGGTGTCGAGTAGTTTGAACGCCAGCACGGCGTCTGGCAGAGCCATATCATACTTTTTCATACGATTGTATCTTTGTTCAAACTCTATTATATAGTCCCCCATGGGCATCGTATTTTCTTTAGATATCGAATCAAAGTGCGAGTATGCTTCATATGCTCGGTCTTTTTCTTCTCTCAAGAATACAGTGTCCAGTCTTGCTAGCAACGTTTCCATGCCGTTGTCTTTGTTAAGATCCTCCGCGGGTATTTCCAAAGCCGTCTCCCTGGCTCGCCCCTCGAGCCCCAGCGCCACCGCCAGCGCTTGCTTTTTCTTGTCCAAGTCTGTAACGAGTCTCCACATGCCGACTTCATTTTTCCAGCACTCATATGGTCTGGCTTCATCAAACTTAGGCGGTGCTCTATAGTTGGAAACCATCCTCTGCTACCATGTTAAGTCCAACAAACACGACGTTTGTATCTTCAGACAAAAAGCTGTTTTATTTTCCCACAATCCTCTTATATACATTTACAGAACTCCCGCCTCTCGCAAACTCTCGCGAGTGAACATAACAGCAGGTTAACACTTAGAACTCACTCAGTAGTGATACTAATGATACTAATTCTGCCTAGTGACCTCAGTAAACATATCGAATGCAAGTGAAAATAAAAACACAAAGGAATTACAGGTACAATTTTAGACTTGGGACTACTTTATGACAAAAAAGAGCTGTAAGCCTCCGCTGAACGGCGCAAGGACATGACGCAGTGGCTCCAAGGATACGTACTTCCGTAAACACGTATCCGAACGTTGTTTGCAAACCTCACAGATGATGAAAAATAACACAAAGTCAGGAGCTGCACAGAGGTTATCTTCAAAAAACGTTACCGGGTTTAGCCTAGTAGCCAGTATTTGTATTTACGGACGTAGGCGTCTTTGAGGCCACTGCTAAAGGAGTACTGCCGGATCAGGAAAACGGCTGGGCTGTTTACAAATTGTTTTTGTTACAGATGTGAAGCCGACCCATGAGGGCCTGAGAGATTGAATCAGCTCCTTCCAGCTTACCGTTGGTGGACCTCAGCCAGTTCCTCCTCCTTCTCTCTGGTGATCCTCTCCACCTCCAGCCGCAGCCTCGCTCGGACTTCTGATGCCTCCACTTTCAGCCTGCGGTTCTCCTCCTCCGTCATCACCAAGCGGTCTGCAAACTCCTGCCTTATCACCTCTGCCAAGCTGCGGCGTTCATCCGCCAGCTTGTCTCTGCTCTGAGGAGGATGATAGAAACCAGCCTGAGACTTGATCTCTCGTTAATGGGAATTGAAATCTAACCAGTTTCAGAACACTTTGGAATAACTCCACATCCTCACCTGTGTGAGGTCCTCAATCTCCTGTTCCTTCTGTCGGAGCAGCGCCTGGAGTCGGATCAGCTCTCCTTCCATCTGCATCTGCTGCTTCCTCAGCTCCTGCTGTTTCTCCATGGCCGTCCTCTCTGAGTGCTCCAGCTCTTTCAGCTCAGCCTCAAACTTTTCCCTCAGACGCTTCACTCTGAAGGCAGAGAGCATTATGGGTCTGGGTCAGTGTCAAACCAAGACCATTAGACCAGGGCCTTCAGCACAGATATAAAAAACTGTGGTCACACTGTATTCTGTCTGACTATGTGACCAGGATAGAGATTTGATAGTGCATTCAAGTACAACACGTAAAGGGAATAATCATCAACACCATCAACAGAAACAGCTTTACTCAAAGTATCCAGTGACATTATGATGGCAGCAGACTCCGGGGAATCTACAGTCCTATTTTTGTTGGACCTTTCTGCAGTTTTTGACACCGTTGATCACAGCACCTTAATTAACAGACTCCGTGACTTGGTGGGGATCTCTGGACCTGGTTTAGACTGGTTCAGATCGTACCTCTCAAACAGAAGTTTCAGTGTCCATATAAACCACACCATGTCAGATACTACTGATCTGTTTGGTGGGGTACCTCAAGGCTCTGTTCTGGGTCCACTCCTGTTTTTACTATACATCCATCCTCTTGGACAGATAATTAGTAGATGTCTCCTACCACCTTTATGCAGATGACATTCAGCTGTACTGCTCCTTCAAGGACTCAGTTCTACAAACTGTCTGAACTACTCGAGTGTCTGTCATCATATAAAATGAAAGCTCAGGTTCAAGAGATTCATTTTCTGCATCCCTGGGTCCATGTTGGTTCAGCACATTGAAACAGAATATCAGCATAATCTGCATTTAACAGGGAAAACACACACACACCTGTTGTCTGCTGCCCTCTCACACTCCTCCTTGTCCTTACTCGTCTCCTCCTCTAGCGTCCAGATGGCGAGCTCAATCTCTTTGTCGCGTTCTCGCCGTAGCTTTTCTTTCAGCTCACGCTCGCGACTCAGCATCCACACTTCCTGTGGACGCACAAATGGGTTGATTCCAGGCAGATTAAATGATGTTGGTTTTGAAATGTGTTACAGAAAATCAAAAGGTCAGCTTCTGTTCACACGTTTGAAATGATGAACAGAAAACTACATTTTTACACTCCGTTGCTAATTTGAATCAAAGGAGAACAAAGATACTGACACACCTAATGATCAGACGCTTCGTATTTAGAGCAGCGATTCTCAACTGGTCTGGCTCTGAGCTGTAGTAGTAGTAGTAGTAGTAGTACTAGTAGTAGTTAGACTACTGAGAAGTATTCAAATAACTCAAATTATGTAGCTTTAACTGAGAATCCTCACTGAATCTCCAAAAACCAACAGTCCACTTTGGAAAATAATGACTTTCCTCAGTAGCAGCTTTAATTAAATAAAAAGTGTAATTCAAAAACGTACACAAAATGTACTTTTTTTCTGATGACCTTGTCAGGAGGTAAATATAGGAAAATGTCTGCGTTCAGTTCAACCTGACATCATCAGGAGGAATTACTGGGTGAGTTTTAATGTCAAAGTCTTACGTTTTAGTGGATAAATCAACTCTGAGGTCAGGTTCACCTGGTAACACCTGACTGAGGTTTTGTCCTCAAAATGATCAAATTCATCTCCTCTAGTCTGAGTCTCACCTGCCTTTAGTCACCAGTGTGTTAAACTCTGCAGGTCTTCCTCTTTAATGGGAAATGTGGATGTTAAATAACATACAGGGTTTTATCACCACCTGCTGTTAAGGAATTTGAATAGATAAAGTTCCATTATTCTTTATCTTATCATTTCTTTAACCCAGGCAAAGACCTGACTAACTGAAAACGGGTCTGTGACCAACCAGTTGAGAATTACTGATTTAGAGTATTTACTGGAATCAGGTGAGGACAGATAGTAGTCAGACAGATGCAGTAAGCTCCTTAGACTCATGCTGGAATAACAAACCTCCTTCGTCTTGTAGTTTTCTTCCCACCTTTGCTTTTCAACATCAAGACGCTCCTGGAGCACCTTCATCTCCATCTGAAACACAAACAGCGCTCATGTTGAGCTTCGGTCTGGCCTCTGATTTTATGACGCTAACCTGTGAGCTCCTCACCTGGTGCCTCCTCTCCTGCTCCTCTCTGCTCTTATCCATCTCCTCCCTGAGGGCTCGTCCAGCCAGAGAGCTGTTCTCCTCCAGCTGCCGCCGCAGCTCCTCAAGCTCAACGCGCTGCCTGTCACCGAAGCAAAAACAACAAAAACGCTAATTTTTATTCTCATGATGGCTGTGAACCTGTAAACAGTTTAATCTAAATGAACAGGTAAAAAACTGTATTAAAAGTTTCTGTTAGTTTTGTTCCTAAAACTAACTTTTATTTTAAAATGATCTTCTAAGTCCAGACTAAATCACATATTCAGTCCTAGAACAATCACTATAATCTGAAAGAATAATTTCTTCTGTTATTAAATAAAAATCCACACAGATTAAATATTTGGGTTGACATGTGGATGGCTCATTAGGTGACATGTGACCTCACCTGGCAGCCAGATCAGCCAGCCTCTCCTTTTCATCAGCCACCTCCTTGTAGAGACGCCTCCTCTGCTGCTGCAGGGACAACTCCTCCTCCTGCAGCTGCTTCTCGTACCTGAAAACCCAAACGGGACTTGGTGAGACGGAACATGAGCTGCTAAAGAAAACAGCGTTCATCGCAGAACATCAACCTCAACACGATTACACACTGAGGAGACGCTGTTCACCTTTGCTTGGCCAGCTCTCTCTCCCTCTGGGACTGCTCCTCCTTCTCCTTCTCCAGCTGCTGCCGGAGCTCCTCGCTCTGACGGACGTATTGCTGCGCCGCCCGTTCGTCCGCCTGCAGCAGCTCGGCCTCGTGAAGCGTCCGCAGCTTCTTCAGCTCCTGTTTGTGTTTAGAAATCAGCTTCTGGATCTCTGGCTCCAGTCCTGAGAGGAGGAGCAGAGAAAAGTTCATGTCCTGCAGCTGCTCACATGGTGCTCAGGCCTTATCTGTGACATTCTGCTACAGAAAACAAAACTGCTGATTTATGCTTTCCTTCCTGGAGATTTGAGTCAAATTACAGTAAAGTGGAGTTATTTTAGTTAAGAACAGCAGGAAAGAGACTAAACAGAGCAACTAAACAAGCTGTAAGTCTTTGGACTGTGTGACTGTTATCCTGTCATGGAAATGCTCCTCATTTTATTTCACCCTAACAGAAATACAATCTAAATCCAGATAAACGTGTATAACAGACGCTGAGCAGCAGAAAGCTGATGTGGTCAGAGGACTCAGGGTCAACATCAACACTGAAAACAGTTTAAACCAGAGAGCTGAGTCGGCACAAAAAAAAAGCATTCTGTGGTTTCAAAGCAGCAATCAGTTGCAGCAGAGAAACGTGTCCAGGAATTTCCTTTAAAAATAATAAATAAAAAGAATCAATGAATTAAAAAAGTTTCCCCCAAAACGTGACTATTTAAGAATGTAAAGCAACAAAGGATTGAAACTAAAAACATTTTGGCCATTTCAGCTCTTTGTAACAGCCTGTGACAGTCAGTGACGGTCAGTAACACCCTGTAACAGTCAGTGACAGACTTGAGCAGTTTCTGGTCTTTAACAGTCTGTAATAATCTGCAAGCTACGTAGATAAAATAAATCTTCCAGAAAAGCCAAAGGATGAAGTCTTTCTCCTGGGTTCCTCTGTGAGTAAAGAAACTAAAATCAACAGAAAATTAGCTCCAAGTATGACAAAGACTTTAACTCAAACCCAACGTGAGCACAAAAGGAAAACAAATTTAACAAGTTGAGTGAAGCTCATGAGACCTAATGCGAGGTGAAATGTAACTGGATGCTAGAATCTGGGCTGCCTACTTAAACTGTAAAGCAAAACACTAAAATCAGGAGGAACTGGATGAAAATATGTGATGATTGAAGCTAAAACGTGATGCTGCAGACACTGGAGGTGTGACACATCTGCACAGAGAATAGAAACCACATCAGAGAGTGTGCTCGGTGAATGTTTGAGGTCCTGTCAGGAATTACCACTCAACGATCTCTCATGGGACTGAATTAGTGCAGAGTCACAATGATACAGAAATGTGGCTCAAACCCAAACTGCTGTGACTGTTAACCTGATGTATTCACAGCTGTGACAGCATATCGTCTCTCCCCACCGCCGCTAATGTCATTTTTTCCCCCACACTTGTGCTCAGTAGCTTAAATATGGAAGAACTAGAAAATAATAAGGATGAGTAGTGATTTATTCATTACCACTATGTTACTAGATACTTTGGCTTGTTTATATTTATATGTGATTTCCAGTGAATCTGTTTATTTTTCAAACAGCATAGTTTTTCATCTTTTCCACATTTAGGATCAATTTGTTTCCATCAAACCACAGTTTGATTTATCCTATAATGACTCTAAATCACTGCCTGAACAGAAAAGAGTTGCATCATCTGCAAATAAAAATCACATCAGTCATTAATGTACAAAATAAATAATTTGGAGCCCAATACTGAGCACTGGGGGACAGCATAAGGAATATTCAGACATGTTGAACAGAAGTCAGCAAACCTCACAAACTGTTTCCTGTCTGTCTCCTCCCCCAGTCCAGGACCTTTCCTATGATACCGTAATGTTTCAGCTTCCTAAATAAAATATTATGATTTATTGTGTCTAATGGACTGCATGGTGGTGCAGCACTGTTGCCTCGCAGCAAGAAGGTCGTAAGTTCGAATCCCTGCTGCTGCCTTTCTGCGTGGAGTTGGCATGTTCTCCCCATGTGTGCGTGTTCCTCACGGATCACAACATGCCTGATCTAACCGTTTATTTAAGAGTTTTTCAAACACTTTTCAAAATTGAGTGTCTACATACAACTCTACCTTTAATTGTGATCTCCTTGATCTTCTTGGTTTTCTCATCAATCCATTTCTCTCTGCGGACCTTCTCTGTAGCGCTCATTAAATCCTTTAACTTCTTGATCTCCTGCAGGAGGATGAAGATGGACATCAGGAAAATAACTACAGTGTGACAGTGATGAAGACTAAATAAATGAGCTGTCAAAACATTTACTTTATAAATAAAAATGGCAGCGGATGCAGGAAATAAAAGTGAGAATCTGAAACAAATAAACTAAAAACAAAACCACAAAACTGTGAGTTTTAATGCAAATGTTGAGATGAATAAAGAAAATGTTGCTCACATGCAGACAGACTGTCCGAGAGAAGAGGTGAAGGACAGACAAATGGAAACAAGAAATGTGTGAAAGAATGAAAAATGATTTAGTCAAAAGTGCCAAAGAGGAGTCAGAGGAGGAAATGAAGTTACCTCGCATAAGGGGCCGAGAATTTGCCACACCTAAAAGGTGAAATAAAACCAGATATAAGGACGAAGACAAAGAGACAGAGAGGAGAAAAGGTTTAAACCAAAGCAGCTGCAAGAAGCAAGTTCCAGTCACACAGGAGGCAGGAAGATCCAGAGAAACTAGGTTTATGTTCATCATCTGAGAGGAAGTCACCATTTCATGCTGCTGCTGCATTTGTGCGATCTTCTTTGTGTACTTCTGGTCCACCTGCTTCAGCTCAGCCACCACTCCTTCACAGCGCTCACTCAGAGCTTTTTTATCATTGATGAGCTGCAGAGAGACAGAGAATATCTCACACAAAAAGACAAAAAAAAGCAAAACAAATGGATTCAGGTGTTGTCCAAAGCTGCACACCTGGTCGATGAAGGTCAGGTGCCTCTGGATGGCGGCTTCATATTGCTCCTTCTGGAGCTGGAAGTTTCTGCTCAGCTCCTTCTCCGTCTCCTTCACGTGTCTTGCCGTCAGCTCCTTCTGCTGAGCCTTCAGTACACAAAAACAGGAATGTGAGCGCACAGTTTACCACAGGTAACAGAGCCAAACGCCATGACGGGGAGAGTCTTCCTCACCAGAGCTGCCTGCAGCATCATGACCGTGCGTTTTTTCTCCTCCAGCTCCAGCTTGATCCTCATCATGGAGCCGGAGACCTCAGCTGCTGTGGCCGACGCTTGTTCAACCCCGACCAGCTCCTCCTCAGAGAACACAGCCTAAAACCAACATCATCCATCAGCACCGCATCATTCCATCGTTTCATTAGCCTTTTATAGGGCAAGGGACCACATCTGATCCAGTGTGTGTGCTTTAAAATTTGATTTGCAGCATTAAAGTGAAACTTTTACAAAAACTTAAGTAAAAACAATTAAAAAATTCAATAGAAAAATGAAAATGTTTAACAATCCTCAATAACATTTAATAGTTGAAACCTTAATGTATTTCAGTGATGCCCTTTAAATGGCTGAAATGACATTTGTCAGTTTTTTTATTTCAATTTACTTTTTTAAATGTTTGTACTTTAACCATTTAAAACCTTTTTACCTTTTCTCTTAAACATTTTTTTAAATTTGAAGTAAAAGTTACAGGTTTAGGGTTCAATTTAAAATGTATAGCAAGTGATAAAAAATAGTCACTTGCCCTATAAAGGGTTAAAACATTCATTTTAAATTTGGTCATTTAAAAAAGATCCCAGGACAACATCTGGGCTGCAGAGATGACTGAAACTGTGTTACCTGTCATTATTTCAATGTCCATTGTTTTACATGTTTACAGAACTTTAAAACAAACATAAAGAAAATATTTCTGACCTCTCTGTGAGACCCTGAGGTGACCGATCGAGGTCTCTCCTGCTCAGACTTCTCCATCTCATCCAGGAAGCTCATGATGCTCTGCAGCTTGGCCTCTGAGAGCAGAGCGCCCCCGTCTGGCAGCACAGGATGGTGGCTCAGCTGGCCGTGTCGCTCCAGGTTGTCAGCGGTCAGTGAGTTTGAGTCCCTGTCCTTTCATGAGATGAAGAATAACACCGAATTACAGCAGAATCAGTGGCTTAAATGTTTAAGGTAAATGTAGCTGCAATACAGTTATACAGTTTTGAGTTAATACAGGCATTATGGTTAAAAAAGAATAATTTATTTTGAATGATAACTGGTTTATTTCCTGTTATTGTTGTTTTCATTGCAGGTTTTGTTTTATGCTATTTTACATGCTAATAAGGTGCTAATAGCTATTATATTGACAAGTTTAAGAGGATAATTTGAATATTATTTTAAGTAGGCCTAATTATAAATGTCAAAATATCTTGTGAAAGACAAATTAAGTTATTAATATCTTTTATGTTTCTGAATGTTTTGTTTATTATTATTCTCTATGAGAATTTATTTATCTTATGAAACTGATTATTTTTTTTGTTAATTTGTACAGTTCTCACGGCATGGTTGATGCACAAATGTGTAACTAAATGCCAGTAAAACGAAGGACGCCTTGTGTTCGTGATTCAACTTGGAAGGAGTTACAGTAAACACTGACCTCATCTATCCAGGCGTACTTCTCCTTCTGGTAGCACCGTGGCTCCGTCAGTCTCTCCGGCTCTTCCTCCAACAGCTTCAGGGTGTCGAGCAGCTCAGTCAGGGTGGTTTTAGACTGAGCGCCCTGATGATGGTCCTCCACACTCACAGACCTCTGTAGGACCTCCTGCTGCACAGAAACAGAAAATAAAGACTTGAGATAAGAACTGCTGTGAGGACGAAATGTTGACTGATATTCAGATACTCACCTGGGAACACTGGGATCCTCTGTGGTTCGACGGAGATGGAGAAACTGCTCTAAAGCCGAGGTCTCCTCCATCAGCCACAGCATTTAAATTAAAGTCTGTAGAAGCAAACACAGCCTGGTAAATACTGTATTTTTATTAAAAACCAGATTAGATGTGAAGATCGGTCAGACCTGTGTTGTTGGTTTTGGTGTCTGTGGGAGATTTCGGGCTGTTGTTGCTCAGTGAAACGGGACTGTTGTTGGTTGGGATGATCCTGAGAAGTTTCCTCTGTCCTCCTGCACCAGCCTGCCTTGAGTTCTCCACCTCCACCTCGGCTGCACGTTGCTCCTCAGCACCTCGATGAGCTCTCTTCTGCTTCAGCTCCTGATCAAAATCCATACCACCAGAGAAAAATAAAGGCAAAAACTTTTCATTCTATTTACACACCTTCCAGTAAGTTACACTTTAGTCTGGTGAGACTAAACTCAGCTTTCCAAATCAAGTGGTTAATCACAGTTAAGCTATCTAATACCTCTGTTGATTTGGAGAACTTTCTCCCATTAATAAATGAAATTATTATTATTTGAAAACTGCTTTTTTTAAAATTTACTCAGGGTCAACTTTGTCTGATACTTACATTTGTTTGCTAATTTGAAACTTTTAAGAATTAAAAAGAAATCCCTAAGGCAGCAAATACTTTTTCACAGCTGTTAAACTGGTGTTTACCACAAAGTACATACATCAGCTGAGTTCAAGCGGGGAGCAGCAACACGAGTTACACATGGTTTCTCTTTATGGATCAGTCTCCTGTCGCTCTCCTGCTGCTCCAGAGGAACGTCTATTTCTGCTCTATCCTCCTTCTACAAAAACAAACAGGAAGTGAGTTTTATAAGTCCTATAAAACAACAAAAGACCCAAAGAGGGAGATGAGCTGTGAGGGATGAAACCTTCCTCACCTGAGAGCACTGAGAGCCTTTGTGACTGGACGACGTTGGAGAGACGGCTCTGAAGCTCAGCTCACTCAACTCAGCCATCATGTTCAAATTAGTTTCTGAAAACACACGACCAAAATATAATCAGTGATAGTACTACCTTCTGGATCGGCTGCAGAGCGACGAGGTGAAGAATCCAACCAACCCGTGTTTTTAGTTTTGGTGTGGGAAGGTGACATCAGGCTGTTGTTGCTCGGTGAGGCGGGACTTTTACTGCTGGAGGAAATCTTGGGCTGCTTCTTTCGACCCCCTACTCTCGTTTGCAACAAGTTTTCCTGCTCCACATCCACCGCAGGCTGCTCGTCTGCAGCTCGCTGGGCTCTTTTCTGCTGCAGCTCCTGTGATACGCCACCAGAGGGAGACAAATGACCAGACTGTAAACTTAATGACCCTGATGATGAGCTGACTCAACTCAAACTTTATTTATAAAGCCCAATTAAAACAACTAAAATGTTGACCAAAGTGCTGAACAGATACAAATGAAATACACACTGTACAGATATAAAAAAAACTAACCAAAATAAAAATGATTAAAAAAATAATCATTTATTTAGTCAATTTGATTTCTGGAGATCATTTTGGGACTCCTATGTGGTGTTTCAGGACCCAGAGTGGGGTCCTGACTCACACTTTAGGAAGTTTCTGCTGATTCATGTCTTACTACTTTAACTCAGAATGTTTTCCATCTTAAAGCAGCTGGAAACAAACCGATGGACTCAAAGTTTGCACCTGGATGGCAGCGAGGCGAGCAAGACGAGCTTTCTCTTCACGGATCCGTTTTCTGTCCTCAGCCTTCCGATGCTGCTGCTCCAGATGACTGTCCTCCTCTCTTCTCTCCTCCCACTCCTACAAAAACCAGTATTACCGCAACTGAAAGAAAACCTGCGACTGAAAGGGGAGGGCCAATAAATACCTTTCTTTTATCAGAGAGGATTTGTTTGAGTGCTGCCTGGTTGCTGAGTTTCCTCTTGGCGTGTTGCCTGTACCAGTGCTGAATGGTGACAGCAGCTTGGTTCACCTGCTGAATAAACCTTCAGAAACACAAGAGAACAGCTGTGGCTCACAACAAAACACAACAATAAAGGAAGCACACAGTAGAGACACTGTTCAGCAGGTCTGACCTTTCGGCTTCCTCCTCTGTGACTTCCCTCCTCCGTGGCGGGACGGGGCTGCTGAGCCGAGCCGACACTGGAGATCTGTTGTTGGAGGTGGAAGACGAGGAGGAGAAATTCTTCTGGGATTTTGTGACAGAGCCGTTCTCATGCAAAACCTCATCGTTTGCTGTGGCCTTCAGGATGTTACTAAAAGCAAAGTATGATAAGAAAACTTAGAGAAATCTTTAACTTTAATAGTTTGCAGACGTTTTTCACTGCAGTACAAATATCTAGTGTTATAAGATATCAGGACTGAAACATACTTAAAGGACGGCTTCTGGTTTGAGCTCTTAGGTGTGAGAGGCTTCTCAGAGTGGTTGTTGTGTAAGATGGTGGTGACGGAGTTGCCAACAGCTCCCTTGTTGCTCCTGTAAAAAAACAAACAGCACCACTGACATTCCCCAGTCGACACATCAGACTCAGAGCCGATCACCGATTGAACTGATCACGCTGAATATCGGCTGATTCTGATCACTGGTGGGGTTTTTTTGGGTGCATCTCTACTTTCAAACAAATACAATGTGAAAATTTAAGCTTTATGAAGGATTTCTAGCACCCATAGGGACCCAGATTAAAGTAACCAACACTGTAAAAAATGACATCTTAAACAGGTTAAGAACTCAGCCAATGCAGCGTTTTCCTTTTTCACTAAAGTAAGCCTGAGTGTGTGGGTGGAATTCCTGAAGGTGTTGATATCAGCTGCTGTGATCAGCAGCTCTGAAACACAAGATGCAGCAAGAAATCCAGAGCTCTGCACTGCCTGTAGGTACCTGGACCAATGTGTGTGTGTGTGTGTGTGTGTGTGACACAGCCCACCTGTTGTTGGCTGTGAAGGTGGCAGCCAGACTGATCCCAGGTTCTTTTTTCTTCAGGCCGGTGGGCGAGTCCATGCTGCCGGTGCTGCGGGAGCTGGAGTGTGATGGAAAGACTCTGGGCTGGTCATCCTTAAAAAACAAAACACCTCATTAAACAATAAACTAAACTATTCCTAATGTTATAAACACCTAAATATGTCATTTTAAAATCCTAGACCATTTGCGTATTTCTGCAGTTTGTCATTGGGAAGTGAATCAAAATAAACCTGACAACAAACAGAAGGCTTGATGGTAAATACCAGAATGTTCCACGTGGTTCTCTCTGGTGATGTCTTGCTGAGGCTTGCCAATTTCTTGCGTCCATCTGAGCTGCTGTCAAAAAGAGCCAAGTAGTCGTTGCTCTGGTCCTGGCTGGAGAACAAAACCCAGTCACATATTCAGCTCTAATCGCAAAAACTTGAGAAGTAAAACCCCAGAGGGATGAAGGTACTTTTCTTTTGTAATGTGATCACTGTGACTGACATGGATGCTGCAACTATTTTCATCTTTGTGACTTTATGTGGGAATAGCCCTTTAAAGCCTACAAAATTATCCAAATTAAAAAAGATTGTTTAATTAAAACTGGACTATTTATTGGCTAATGTTAGTATAGTCATATCCTGGATTACATCATCTGTTGTTGTCGACAAGAACTGCTAATCCTCCTCCTTTGCTTTTTCTGCTCCTCTTCAGATCTCTGTCTGCTCGTATCATCTGAAAGCCGGGCAGAGAGACGTTGGAGTCGGGATCTGATCCTGAAGCCACGTCTCAGTGAAACACATGATATTCTGGTTGAATCCTCATCAGAGGTTCAAGATCGACCATCTTACTCAGGAGATATCTCACGTTCCCCGTTATAATTAATGGAAGTGATGGTTTAAACTTCCTCTTCCTCTCTCTCCTCGTTGCTCCTGCTCTACATCCACGTCTCCTCCTCTTTAACTCATCTGGGATTTCGGGTCACAGTTTGGGTTTTATTTGAGCTTTTGAGATGTCATTAGCTGCTCCCTCTTGTAAACAAGTCTGCTGTCGGGAGGGGGGACTGTCACTATGGTTATGCATCATAAAAAGTGGCAGAAAGGTAATAAATTCACAGCAAAATTCCTCAGAGAAGCACAGGATTCAAACCAGAACAACAACAACAAAAATCACTCAAAAGGTAGCATCATCAACCAGAAACACAAAGAAAAATTCCCAAAACAAAAATCTCTTGTAACAGAACAGAGCTGCTGAAACAAGCTGTCACCCTGGCGGCAAAATTCTAGGACAATTTTTTTTTTTAAAGTTCTCTTTCCACCTGTAGATCCTCCACCAGGGGGCAGCAGACATGTATAGGACTGGAAATGGCAGGCTGTTGATGAAAGTACTAATCCTGATACGACATCTGGTCGCTTTAAAGACAGAACTGGTTTGATGTGATTTTGTGACGATAGTCTACTCTACAAGAGGTTAACGACAGATTTTTTAAAAAGTTTTCTCACAATCAACTCGTTGCAGCAGACTGTCGAGTGGCAGACTGGTGATTAACTGTTGTGATGGCAGCTGCAGAAAACGCCTCAACACTTTCTCTTCTTCAGGAATTCATGTAGCAGCTGACTGTCTGTTATGGGGTGGGGACTCTGTGATGGATTCTGTATAAATGTGAGCATATGTGGATCTGGATGGCCTTGGTTTCCAGCTCCTTCATCATGAGGAGCAGATGCAGGGCGACCCCCTGTCTGGTATTCAGGTCTGTGTGAGTATATAAATGAGTGTGTGTTTTTTTTGAAGGGGTGATGGCAGCTGGCCCAGTGAAAAGCTATCTGACAACACCATTCAGGGAGCACATTCCTCTAGTTTGGGCTTTACAAGTGATGCAGGGAGGGGAAGCGAAAGGGAGAGGAGAGCTGAGTGGCCCAGTGGTGGTCCAAAAGGACTCCAGAGGCTCTGATGGGGTGTTGGGGGTATTCAGAGTGTCTTTAAATTTAAAGCCCCTCAGCTCAGCATCCTCAAGAACAGAGGGGAGGGGGCACAGTGGCAGCTGCCGGACAATAGAATCAGAACGTGCACACACACTTCTCTATTCACTGGCTTCTGGTGGAGGGGGTAACCTGACCCGTGAAGTCCTGGCCCTCCCTCTCTGGAATGGGACAAAGAAGCCCCGGAAACCCCCACGACCCAGGAACAGCAACCCAACCCGTGTCTAGTCTTTATCACACAGAAGCTGGCGCACCAACACTCCTATTGTCCAAAGAGCTTCAGCTTCAGGGCCGCCAGCTGTTGCTCTCTGAGGAGAAGTTCTGGTTTAAAGAGCTCCACAGCAGAGAGCCACGTTATAAAGATAGTTCCTGTTAACACAAGCATGGCTTCACAATTGCTGAATGGACTATCTGAAAAGCACAAATTCTTTTCTGACATTTACAACACAAAAATGTCCTTCATATATCAGAGGCCTCAGGAAAGATTGTTTTACTGTATGATTTAAATGAGATACGAAGAGCTGGCTGCGCCTGAGGCTCTGCAGACATGAATCAGCACATCCAGTACCGTACACACTTCAGTATGTCAATGTCACAGATAAGTGAAGAAAACCAGCTTGACCCGGAGTAAAGAGATGAGATAATGAGTCTAAAAGAGACACTTCCTTTCTACTAGGCCAAGTGTTTTTGCACCAGCAGGTGTGTGTGAGAGTGTGGGTAAACCTTAAACTGAGGTTGGCCTGCTGGTTGACCTGAGTGGTGCTGTTGGACCGCCTCAGGTTCTTGATGGAGCGGGGGCTACCAACGTTGGCATCACTCTGTGGATGTAAAAATCTGGTAAATACAATCTGATGCACCGGTGTGGCAAATCTTAAAGACAGAACATAAGCAAAAACCTACCAGCGTGTTGCGTTTCCCTCGACCATCACCAGCCACAGACACCGACACTGACCGAGAGAAGTACTTCCCTGGAGAGGCACTGCTGGGTCTTTTAGACATGGAAAGCTGGGAGCCAGACAGGCTGAGGTCCAGGGCATCTCTCGGCGCGCCTGTTGAGATGGACGAGGGGCTACGTGTTGTGTGCATCCTGACAAAAACTGCAAAACAGATTATGCAAACTATTATTACTTTGGAAATTCACTGAGCACAACAACAGTAGTAGTATCTTAGAGTGTATAACCCACAACAAAACCTCACATTGTGTCAAAATGTTTGGATTAAAGAACCACCTTTATTGTCCCTTAGTAGGGAAATCCACAGTGTTGCAAAAAGCTGAGTGGTATAACAGGTCAGAAGGAAAAGCGTAATAAGAAACATAGAAAGACATTCACAAACATAATTTATAACAGCAGCAGGAATGTCTCCCTCTTGAATCAGAATACAGATGACAACCTACAGTTTGTTGGGTTACTATTTTGATCAACCCTAAAAAACATAAATGCAAAATAACGCTGCCAGTGTTGTAGTAAATTATGTGTCCAGTCAGACTCCGACCCAAATACTGCTCAAATAAAGTGCAATATTCCTACCATTGACATGTTACACAGCACTTTGTCTCATACTTTAGTTGTTAGTCACTTTTGTAAAGTTGTCAGATATAAACTGTAACTACACATCTCTTTTAAGAAAACAGAAATTTATTTTTCTGAACAAACAAAAACGCACCTGAAATTAGCTTAACAATTTATCATATACATTGTTTTTGTACTAACTATATAAAGTTTTTATTTGCACAATTAAAATACAGTCATCAAAATTTAATTAAAAAAAAGAAGCATAGGTGAGAAACCCTCAGGGGTTTATAGTATCTCACCTAAGGAAAGTAACAAGTAACATCATTAGTACAATTTCATAAAAGTATTTCTGGCAGCTACATTACACAATTAAAACTACGTAAAGAGACAAAAAATAAATACATTATAGGTTTGGTATAAAATATTGTGTAATTTCCAATAGAAATTGTGACATTTGAATCTGTATTTTTTAGATGTAAATAATATAAACTTAGATTTATTCACACTTGGAAATAATAAAGTTTGAGTCACTTATAAATATTATTCATATCATGTTTTGTTTTGAAGAAAACAAGTAGAGCTGTCTGAAAAAACTAATTTAGTATCACCTGCTAAAAGTTCAGAAGAAAGAAAAGTAAATGCAGCAGATATGTAATTAAACTATGTCAAAAAGAGGGCCTAAAATAGATCCCTGTGGTACACCACATTAAAGTGTAACAGATTACTGTCCTTCCATTAATACTGCGGTGCGGTCAGTTTTCTAACTTTGAAACCATTTATAAACAATTCCTGTAAAACCGTAATTACTCATATCAGACCACCAAAAATATATATTTGTTTTAGAAAACAAACACAAGCTTTCAAAAAATCATGCTTTAAAACATTTTCATACAGAATACACCATTTCATGCACCACCTGTAAGTTAGCCAAAAGCTAGCTAAAACTTATAATCCTGTAGAAATATGTCGTTAAAGGTTTATACCATGAACTGCTGGCTGTTTCACGCAGCATCACGGCGGAACGAAAATTCCCTTATTTCAGCCTCGGTTGAGCTGGTATAAAGTCCTAATTATTATACACTTTAGCGCTAACATGACCCAGTTGAAGAGAAGTAAAAACGGTCGTTTTTAAAATGAAGTATTGTGGAAGCATTCCGAGCGAACAGCTCTTCAGTGTTTCCTCAAGCAGCTTCAAAAACACACGACCGAGAAAAACTACTTACATTATAAACTGGATAACATCGTATGTGATATCCTCCGGTCTACTTTCACGGCTGTGCGTTTAATTCCAAAATAATTCTCTGATACGCAGCGAAAGTGGGCTGTGGATAAACAGTGGACCAAATAACGCGTAACACCATCTCTGTGGCAACAACACGGACTGTCACCGCCCCGTATCGCTTTTCATTGGCGGACACCATGAACATCGTGTCCGAATTCTCGGACCTGATTGGCTGAAGAGAAGTGCCTCTCTGGAGATACTTCAAGTGGGTGTGTCCCCAGTAACGGTTTGGTTGAGTTTTCAAATGGACACTTTTCCAAGTTGTGAGCGTTTGGAAGAACATCCACAGAAAACTAGACTTTATTATTTTATTAACAGATCTTTAACACATCAATTTACAGATGAAACAGTGAAACTCAAAATATCAAAGAATAATTTTAAATATTAACACAACATAAATGCACATTTACTTATGATTATACTCATCTGGAATGAAGACAGTGATTGATTTTAACTTTTTGATGCAACTTTAAAAAACAAGTTAACATACCTTTGAACATTTGTGTGCCCACGAAGAAGTACGCATTAACAATTTAATAAAATGATTTTTTAATTTTAATTTTTTCATCTTTTGAACCAGCATTAGTCCTAATCATCCATATCAAATATTTTTAGCCCCCAAATTGACAAGTTTTTATCAAGATGCAACTATTTTGTGGTCTGAAAAAAAGAATAAATAATTTATTTTCCATATACTTCAGAAAAACTGGATTGTTTACTGTTTAATCATTGCACCCTGGTATATGTGAAATATTGGCAGCAGATTCTTTTTTCCAATCTTTTTTGCAGTATCGTATTTCACAAAATGCTCAAATTTGGCATATTAACATTAGTATTTTGATCTCACCATTTATAAGATGCTAAAAATAATTTTAAAAAACATGAAAAAAAAATTGGTCGGCCTTACATAAATTATCAACAACATGGATGAAAATGGCTAAAATTTCTAACAAAGATATGCCTGTGTGCACCAGAGTGTTAATGGATGCATATTATCTTCTTTTAAACTCCACAGCTGCCCTCCACACATCAGCCCCTTTCTCCAGTGTGATCTCCTCTGGTAAATCTTCAAGCCCCAGCAGAGGAGGGAGGACTTTCTGCTCCAAATGGACCTCTAAGGTGGACCTGATCCTGCAAACAACAGGAAGGGAGAACACAGAAAAAACAACTGTTAGCACTGCTTCTATTTTCACCACATGCATCCCTGCTGAGCGCCAGCCCAGCTGCTCCATCAATAGGAATGACCTGCAGCAGAGGGAATACAACTTAAGCTGCTTTCTCCTGACAGATGGCTGCTTGGAGGGGTCACAATCTGATCCTGGAAGTCAAAAGGCTCCAAATCCCAGAGGAAGGGGGAAGTACCAGCTCAGACCTCCACACTTTCCGCTGATTAAAGTTGTCATGCTTTAACAGATTCCTTTAGACGAGGGTGGGCATCTTTAACAAACAATAGGCACACTTCTTGAAAGAAACCTTTTCTAAAAAACAGTCTGAGCTAAAACTGGGGAGAAACACAATCTGAATTCTTAAGATTGTTTTACAATTGGTGGCTACCTCTAACTAGAACCAAACCCACAACTCTTAAATTACTTTTCACAACAGATGACTGAATGCAAAGTGTTTTATCTTACTCCCAGTGTGGCTGGTAACCCTGGTCAGGAACAGAGTTGTTCGTTTTTAGTAGCAGAATTTCATGCAGCTCCAAAGCAAAAGTGTCAACGTCCGTGACGGCGAAGAAAGCCTTCAGACCTTTTCTTTCTTCCTCTGACAACTTCTGCTGAAACTCTGAAGGCAGTTTCTGAAATGGGTCCTAAAACAAAAAGTCACTAAAGTTATAGTTCATAAAACCTATCAGAGTCAGATCCTTGAATCTTATTTTTATTCTTGTGATTTTCAAACATCAGTAAACACTTTGTATCTGCAAAGATTTAAAAAATTCCTCAGGTTTTACTGGGGTCAATCACTGGGCAGCTGCGGTGTCAGACGGCATGTTTTCAACGGTCTGCAGCCAATAAAATTCAACAGTCAGTGGTTTGGCTTGAGGTCAAGGGTCACAAGTAAAAGGAATGACTAATCAATTTAGGTGTTCACCATGGGCTGAGTTTCTGACAGAGTTTTAAAATCTTAGACCACCGAGAAATCAGCATATGATAATATAATGTAAATTAATAAAAATATGAAAGTGATGGTATTACTATTAAAGTGACAATGTTTAACTTTTCATTCAAACATCTACAAGTTTATATATTTTTTAGTTAAAAAGTTTTATTTCAGTAAAGTTCAGTGAATTCTTCAATAAGAAACATGAGCCAAGAATTACTGTATTAATCAGTCGACCTGCTAGTTGCAGGATGTTATGATTTATTATTCATTTTACTAATGATGCTGTAAATATACTGTAAAACTCCACACATAAAAACCCATCTCCATAAAACTCCTGGAGCTTTCTGACTTTAAACTTACTTGCTTCCTGTTAAGCATGAGCTCTGATTTCCAACAATTCAGGATCTGCCAGGTGAAGATGCAGTGCTGCAGTTTGCTCTCCCCAAGACCCTGAAAGGAAACAGAAAATATTAGAACAGAAATAGATTTTCTAGAATATTGCTGCACAGGGTGGTGTTTTTTCTGATTGAAGGCATTGGTTGCTTTCTGAGTAATTTTATTGGTTCTGGGTTGAATGATGTGCTGCTTGGGGGACTTTGGCTGGTAATTTTCTACTTTTTAGGATCATATCCCCTCCGTCTCCATCTGAATTTCAGATGATATGAGCAGACAGAGATTTAAAGAGGAGCAGAAAAAGAAAAGGAGGTGGATTAGCAGTGCTTATTGTGCACACAGCTATAATAATCTACTGTGATTCTTTAAAAATACTGAAACAAGTTACTAAAACATCTCCTTTCCCTCTGGGATCAATAAAGTGTTTTTGATTGATTGATTAGTGTTGAAAACAAATCATACAAATGTGCGCTGCAGTTTTGGCTTCCTCCAGCTACCTTGGCCACATTGTTTGAGATCTGTGGGCTCATCTGCAGTGAATCAGTCAGATAAGACAGAAGTCCCCCCTCAGGATCTCCACCCGTCTTTCCAAGGAAACGAAGGCCAATTTCAACCACAAACACAGCATCGCATACGTCTGTGTAAGAACGCAGCACGGTCCTCATGGCGCTGCTCACCGAGCCCTTCAACGCTTCCTGCAACACAGAGACCGTCAGCAGGCCAGAGGAGAGCAGCAGATGGAAGGAATGTGACCTCTAACAGGGTGGCCTCATAAACATTCAACAGGGGAAAATAGTGTGAACGCTCTGGCATCAGTAACGTCCAGGTGGAAACACTGACACTGTAAACAGCTGAATGAAAGATTTACCTGATTAATCTTCGCTCTCACTTCAGTTAGAACCACAGAAAAGTCCTGCAAGCGTCGGTTCAGGTACTTAGAAGTGTCCTGATTTAGGCAGAAAACATGCAGATTATCACATTGTTTACTGTTTTATCACATCCACATGCAGCCATGTCATCAGGTTGGACTTTTACCGCCTGGATAAGTGGTTTTCCAGCCAGGAAGCGACGAGCAAGCTGGGTTTGGATGCCCAGCATGTCATAGCTGCTGTTCGTCTCCCCACCTTTCTCCAGAGTGTAGTTACAGTTTGCTAAAATGAGTGGCAGCAGCTCTCGCTCAGGGTGGCAAAGAGTCAGCTGTGTCTCTGATATTCTCTCTAAAGGAACACTGTAGTCACTGAGGAAAAAAGTACAGACATCACAAGCTGACATATTTAAAACTGATTCCCTAAAATGTCATCAGGGTCATTCTGAAGTGGTGTTCTACCAGTTATTTAGATGCATCGGTGTGACTTTTTTGTGTTAAGTTTCAAATACGTGAGAATTAGCTGCTAATTTATCACTGATCTGCAGCAGTGTCTTTCATGATCTGACTGGAATTGAGTATTGCTCTGGTCAGAAGACTACTTCCTGCTTCTTGAGACTCACTTTGAATGAGGTCACAGGTGGGTGTGGTCCTTAGTGTAGATAAAGAACTGACAGAATTCCACTTCAGAAGGACCCAAATATCTCTTTAATATCTGAAGCTACATGTGAATAAATGAGGAGTTCATATTAGCTAATTTAAGATTAGTTAAAAAAATAAAATAAAATCTCAGATTAATGAAGACACAAATTCACATTTTTCATACAGGAAAACCTGATGTTTCAAAGCAGGTTTTGAGTCTTGAAATGAAGTCTTAACAGCTTTGAACCTCTGCAGCTAGAACAGCACTGACCTGTCCTCGTGGACGTTCAGTCTCCTGGCCGCTCTCACCAGGCTGTTGTGAGTCTCGGACAGGAAGTCAAGAAGAGTTTGGAGGAATGAGCCGGGTCCGTGTCGGCACGGCATCAGATACTCTCCAGTGCTCTCTGTTGTCAACTCGTTCTCACAAAGGTTCACATCCACTCCCAAATCTGCTGCTGTAAAAACAGACAGACAGAAACAGCATGAAGGAAAATAAACACATGAAGTCATCTGTGCTGGATCCTCATGTTTTTTTCTACAGCATCATTTAATAAACCTCTCTCAAACACTTGGCATCATTTCAAAAACCACTAACACATTAATAACCTCTACAGTTAGAACACTATACCTGTTAGCTAAACTCTACAGTTTTTATGAGACTGTTTATAGAGTTGGTTTCAGATGTTTGTTATGTAGTGATCACTTTGACTCCTTGTCATTCCTGTTCATAGAGAAACATTGAGGATCTCATGCTTACAGTTGTTTGCCACTTCAGCTCGAAGGCAGTTCCACACTCTGATGAATCTGTCCACTCTCTCAGTCAGGGTCTTCCTCTGGTACCCCGATGAAGATGATAAGAGGACTCAGTTTGTGTCAACAGGTTGTTTTTCAGCTTAATTAAAGATGAAACATTGGCAAACCTGCAGGTATCTGCTGTAACATCTGTGTTATGTTCAGAGGAGCTGAGCTCGACATCAGTGGAAACACCCTCAGCAGGTCAGACTGTAAAGCAGCCAGTTCAGGCAGGTGATGGAGCTGTCGCACACAATGTATCTGAAACAGACACACACCCAGTTGATTCAAGAGCTTCATAAAAATATCAATCTAATCAAATCAAAGACACTATATCAACCCTGAGGGAAATTAGATGTTTCAGTAACTTGTCTAAGTTTGTTCATAAAGTCATTACAGGCTGTTCTAGCTGTGGACAGGAAGGATCTTCTGTAGTGGTCTGTGTGTGGAGAAGTCCAAGCCCACTGTAACCCTTTGAATGCAATCATTGAGGAAGTCCTCGATCCAAAGGCAGGTGGAGTATGGAAGTCCCATGTTAAACAGTTTGGTCGCCAGTCTGTGGGGAGGATGGTATAAATGCAGAGCTGAAGTCTATGAAGAGCAGCCGTGTGTAGCTAACCCTGCTGCTCCACGTGGGACAGAACAGTATAGAGAACAGCGGTCACAGCCTTCTATAGACCTGTCTGCTCTGTAGGTAAACTGGTGCGGATCAAACATAGGTGGAATAAATTACATGACGTGGCTCCTGACAAACATCTCAAAGCACTTCATAACTACAGGAGTCAGTACAACAGGTCTATAGTCATTAAAACTAGTGATGTTCTGCATCTTGGCCAGAGGCAGCATGACAGAGGATTTCAGACACGCTGGCAGAGACTGGTTCAATATCCTGATGAAGAATGCATCATAGTAGTTTCATTTCTTCACACGACGACTATATTTTGACTTGTGTATTAAACAGAAGCTCATAACGTAAACAAATGACATCATAATACAGACTAACACTACGAGATCAGGTCATGGCACAAGCAGCTGGTAAAGAAGGAAAATCAGTCCGAGGTAGAGGTTATTATGGGATGTGATTCAGTTACCTGTGATGATAAATACATCTAAATTTGTTTTATAATTAATGAGTAGCAGCATGTATTTGCAATCTATGCAATAGAACTAATCAATCAAAAGATTAAAGAGGAGATTAATGAGCTGATTAATTAGCTTATGTCTAAAATTTCTTGCACGCTGGCAAGAAATGTTAAATATCAGCGTGCATTGATACAAATCAGGACCCACAATTGATTGAACAAATACAGGGTGATTCTGTACTTTAGAGGACACGTTTTGACTTTTTATAATAACGTCATACTGGGTTCAGCATTCTGGAAAACAAAAGCTCATACTTCTTTTAACGTAGGAATTTTAGATCAAGATATGGATACAAAATAATAAGAAATAAGTCTGAGATTTTACTGGATTTTATCTATCCTAAAAAAGTTGGGACATGAATAAAATGCTGATAAAAACTAAAAGTACTGATCTGAAATAAAAGATACCTTCTTAATAAACAAGCAGAGCAGAGGCAAATCAACGCATCCCTGAGTTTCTCCCACCAACTGCGAGACGCGCTCCACCGTCATCGTCTCACGTAGAGTCCAGAAGGACGAGCGGTGAGTTGGACAGTTTGAAGGCAGAGACAACATCGCTCCAGGATCACTTAAGAGGAGAGTCATCAGGGGGCTTCCTTCAACTCCATCGTCTGAGGCCACTCTCTCCTGAGCTTCAGCAACATTCTTCTGCAGATTCTAAAAGAAGAAGGACATCATCAAAAATCAGTGAGTTTAAAAAAAATGTAAACGCACAAATAAAAGGTCTAAGGTCAAAGGTCTACTCCAGGGTCCTGGAGAGGAGGGTCCGGTCGATAGTTGAACCTCAGATAGAAGAGGAGCAATGTGGTTTTCGTCCTGGTCGTGGAACTGTGGACCAGCTCTTTACCCTCGCTAGGGTGATGGAGGGGTCATGGGAGTTTGCCCAACCAATCCACATGTGTTTTGTGGATTTGGAGAAGGCTTATGACCGCATCCCCAGGGACACCCTGTGGGGGGCGCTCCAGGAGTACGGGGTGGATGGTCTTTTGTTAAGGGCCATTCAGTCCCTGTACCAGAGGAGTGTGAATTTGGTCCGCATAGCCGGCAGTAAGTCGGACCTGTTTCCAGTGAGGGTTGGACTCCGCCAGGGCTGCCCTTTGTCACCGGTCCTGTTCATAACCTTTATGGACAGGATTTCTAGGCGCAGCCGTGGTGTGGAGGGTGTTGAGTTTGGTGACAGGAGAATCTCGTCTCTGCTTTTTGCAGATGATGTGGTCCTCCTAGCTTCATCAAACTCTGACCTACAGCTCTTGCTGGGGAGGTTCGCAGGCGAGTGAGAAGCGGCTGGGATGAGGATCAGCACCTCCAAGTCTGAGGCCATGGTTCTCGGTCGGAAAAGGGTGGATTGCCAGCTCCAGGTCGGGAGAGAGATCCTGCCTCAAGTGGAGGAGTTCAAGTATCTCAGGGTCTTGTTCACGAGTGAGGGAAGGAGGGAGCGGGAGATCGACAGGCGGATTGGGGCAGCGTCTGCAGTGATGCGGACGCTGAACCGGTCTGTTGTGGTGAAGAAGGAGCTGAGCCGGAAAGCAAGGCTCTTGATTTACCGATCGATCTACCTCCCAATCCTCACCTATGGTCATGAGCTTTGGGTAATGACCGAAAGAACGAGATCGCGAATACAAGCGGCCGAAATGAGTTTTCTCCGCAGGGTGGCCGGGCTCAGCCTTAGGGATAGGGTGAGGAGCTCGGACATTCGGGAGAGACTCGGAGTAGAACCGCTGCTCCTCCATGTCGAAAGGAGCCAGCTGAGGTGGTTCGGGCATCTTGTTAGGATGTCCCCTGGACGCCTCCCCAGGGAGGTGTTTCAGGCATGTCCTGCCGGCAGGAGGCCCCCGGGTCGACCCAGGACACGCTGGAGAAAATATATCTCTGGTTTGGCCCTGGAGCGCCTTGGGATCCTGCCGGAGGAGCTGGTAGAAGTGGCTGGGGAGAGGACCGTCTGGAACTCCCTAATTGGGATGCTGCCCCCGCGACCCGGACCCGGATAAGCGGAAGAAGACGAGACGAGACGAGATGAGACGTAAACGCACAAATATTAAAAACGTATTAACACTCAATGTCGGAGTGTTTGAGTGACGTCCTTTTAAGGGTTAAATAATCTGTGCTCACCTGAGTTACTGGGTTGATGGCTGATTTGCAGACAAGCGTCTCCCACTGCTGCCGTCCCTGTCTGGAGGACAGATCAGGCATTGCGCCACGGGAACCTGAATTAACGTTCAACACATCAGATTTGAGTTTTGACCAGTAAAAGCAGGGTGGTGAGTCACTGTAGTCAGCTTCACCTGCTGGGAATCTTGTAAGAATCAAATGAACTGTGACTGCTGTGTTGTCCATGTTCAGATCCAGAGTCTGCCCCAAAACCTTCAGGTCCTTCTCTAAGTGGTTCCACAGGAAGCTGAAGACATCCGTCGGCCTCGGTTGGATCATGTCAGCAACTCTCTATAGAAACACGAGGACTGATTAAAATGTTGCTGAAGTTTAAAGGGAGAATAAAACCAGACCCAGTCTCACTCTCTGGTTTCTTATGGCTCCTTGAAGCAAGGCGAGGTGGGTCAGCAGCCGCAGGAGGCTGGACTGAGCCAACGTCATCTGCCTTTCAGGAGCTTCGGACCTGCGGTCAGCTTCTCCTAGAATGTGTCCAGTTCGGGTCTGATCCCTGAAATTTCATACAAACAAATCTAAAGTTAACCAGTAATTCAAAGTAAAACACTCAGAAAGCTGATCAGCTGAACAAGGTCACACCTCTGCTGCACGTGTGGCGTAAAACCTACAACTGGGACATGACTCTCTCCACCAATTGGAAGCCCACAGTCAAGACACTTTGATCTAACCACTGGTCTTCCACACTATAAGACAGCATGGAGCAGATTTACATCAGCAAATGTTCATTTAATGCTCTTAATGTTTGATGGTTCAACTATAAACTCTTACCTCTCCCACAAAGCACACATGTCCATTGGCACATCCTAAAAATAAAGAAAAACAAAAAAATTCAAGAAATGTGTTACTGTTGAACTTATTATCTGTTCAACTCTATGCATTTGTTGTTTCTATGTTTGAGTAATGTTTGTATTTACTATCAGCATGTCTAAGTAGTTTTCTGTAAAGACTCTAGTGCAGTGGTTCCTAAACATTTTGGCTCTGACCCTCAAAATAACAGTTGCAGAGACTTGTGACTCCAACCATCACTGGCAAAATTATACAAACGCTGCTAATAAACTAATTAAACAAGGACATAATGACAACACAAACATCTACAACTATTATACTATGTTTATTCAACTGTTTGCAACAACTAGGGCAAATATATGTTATTAGTAAGGATTTAAAATTCACTTTCAGTTCTAGAGAACATCCCAGGACCCCCGATTGTTGTTTCAGGGCCCACAGTGGGGTCCCAACCCCAGATTTGGGAACTACTGCTCTAGAGAGCTGCAGGTGCACGAGAGACGACCTGTCTCCAGGTTAGGGTTTCTCCCCAACCCTATCCCCAATTCACCACACAATTTACTTTAAGTCAAGTAATTTGAGAGGGCTTTGTTTTGTAAACTAGAACTCTTTAAGTCA
Organism: Callopanchax toddi; assembly: GCA_006937965.1. NCBI lineage: Eukaryota > Metazoa > Chordata > Actinopteri > Cyprinodontiformes > Nothobranchiidae > Callopanchax > Callopanchax toddi. The sequence continues at coordinate 87,097 of SSNR01000789.1, read as the reverse complement.
AATTAAACTGTCTGAATTTGTATTTTCTTTTTTAAAATCACAACAATCAGACTGAAGTCCTACTGTATTCCTGGAGTTTCTTCTCTCTGCTCAGCCACCATCGGGCTTCACTTGTGTGATCATCTGGCATGGTTGGAAGGAAGGAGTTCTTAGAAAAAGAAAGAAGAAAGAACTCAATGTTTAATGTGGAAGGTGGGTTCTAGAAGTCAGGTTAAACAAGAAAACAGGAAAAAAAAAAGATAAATCAGTCATTTTAAATCAAAGTAGAATTATATTTTTATGTGTATCAGATCACATTGATCACTTATCAGAAAAAAAATCAAACTGTTATTTTAACTTTACTCTCATAAACTGAAAAATCTGATACAATTGCAAATAATTTGAAAATATCCAAAACTTCAAAAAGGTTTTTTTATTATTCTGATGTTTTAAGGTCATAATTACGTCCTATTATAAGTTTGCGTCTTAGCTGAGTGAGAACCCTAATATCCTCTCTGCAGGCCTCTGATATTTAATTGAGATCTGATGTTTCTGTGTGGTTGTTCCCATCAGGAAAAAGGGAGAGAAGCATTTGTAGTCACATACCTCAGTACAATGTAGTGAAATTTGTTCTCTGCATTTGACCCATCCCCAAGGAGCAGAGGGCAGCCATTTTATAGATTGACAGAAGTAAATATGAAAATTAAACATGTCTATGTGTGATCTTCCTGCCTCCCGCCTCCTCCAGAGTAGAATGATTCCATCAGTTTGACTTAAGTGACATAAAAGTCAGATGAGATGAGATGTGACCATTCAGACTGAGAGATCTGGATCTGACTCAGAACCAAAGTGACCCCAGGTCAGATCTGTTCTGTTCAGATCATGTAGTCAACGTCTGATTGGACCATTTTGCCTGCAGTGTGTTTTAATTTTTCTGTTTTTTATTGGGGTATTAAGTTTCCGGTTTTGGTCGTCTGTATTTTTTTACTTTTTCATTTTTAAATTGATTTGATTTAGTTTCCTTTTTAAATGTTTGTACTTGTAACTTTTACATTTTTTTAAATAAATTAAATACATTTATTTTTATTTGTTTTATTTTTAAGCAAGTTTTGTACTTTTTAGCTTTTACATTTCTGTGCATTTAAAAATTATTTTATCTATTAATAACAATAATAATAAATTGTATTTTTTAGTGCATTTCAAGACTCTTACAGTCACTTTACATCAACATCATAATACAACACTACATCATGAACAAAGGTTTAGTTATTTAATTTCCGTTTTGAATGTTTGTACTTTTTAACAAACAAAACATAAATTTTTAATGTGTTACTTGTGGTAGAACGCCACCTTCAAAGTGACCCAAATATCCCTTTAAGGTGAGCGAGATGAGGAGGACCTTACTGTGACGTTCTCAGGCTGGAAGGCTATCTGATACAGAGGAACCAGCAGAGGGATTTCACAGAGGAGCACCGAGTCCAGGTGGACCAGCAGCTCCAGGAGGGTTTGTCTCAGAGACGACATATCCAAGCTGATACGAAGACGTGAACCCGGTCCACCAATAAGATTACGCAGAAGAGATGAGCAGAACTCCCTGAGCTCCTCTGAGTTGATGCTTCTGAGGAGACCTTCTAGCTTTCCTATTTCCTGTGAGTTTATACAAAAACACCAATCAAAAATGAAAAAATCCAGTCGTTTTGCTTATATTTCAAATTATTGGACTTGGAAGAAGATCTCAGAACATTTTGTACTAAATCCTAAAAAGGAGAAGATCTGTGAGTGAGGATGGTTTAGTGCGTTTCTAGAAAAGTTTAACAGTTGGGTATTATGGAGGCGTCTATCAGCTTTTCCAATCCATATAACCAACAAGAGACTTCAAAATAATCGTCAAGCTTTTTTTTCTAAGCCAGTTTTTTTAATGACCATAACTTGTTAGTAACAAAAATACAATCTCACTGAATGTGTCTGATTCTTTAAAATCTGGGCCTGTTACTGTTCATGTGTAAGACAATTAAGAGTCATGGCATTTTCCTCAACAGGGCACCCCACTATCAGGTTTGACCTGTGTTCTGTTTTCTGATCAAGATGACACCAGTGACCTTTAGATGTACCTGTTGGGAGGGATGTAAGCTGCTGTCAGGTGACCTGTAGCGGTAGGTGACTTGTCTGAATAAGGCCAGAGCCACGAGGCTGATCTGAGATCCTCTGAGCTTCTACAGAGAAAACACAGATCATGGATGATTTAACACAAATACATCCACCAAGCTCAACTTCAGTCAAAGATAGTAAGGAAGCTAAATAATTATTAGTATGTTATTGTACAGTTTTAAATGAGAAGCATAAAACAGAACAATGAATTATTAAACAGCAAATATATATAAAATCACAACATCATAAACACGGTACTTTGATGTACTAAGACACATTGCTTTGCTGACCTCTAGTGGTAATTGGGTGAAACTATAGCATCTTTAGACACTTGTTCTGACCTTGATCAGCTTTTTGAGAATTTCACAACTCAGTCGGACATCTTGTTGGTTCTGGAATCACTCTTACCTTTAGTTCTGTCATAAAGGTGTCAGACCTGTTCTCCACAAGAACCTGGGCCACAGCGTTCCTCATGGTTCTGTAAGGCGTCCCGCAGCAAAGGAAGTAGTCCATGTTAGCTGGAATCATCCTCTGTGGAAAAGAAAAACAGGACATTTCATTTTGAAATTAAATCTTTGTAGCAGAGTTACTGGCTGCATCAGGAAAACTTCAGAGAACATCCTCGATTGGAGTTCTGCTATTTAAACTAGCATCATGTAATGTAAACAAAAAAGTGTTAATTTCAAATCTGTCCAGAGAGCCTTTATTACAAAAAATTGTGTTCTATGCAAAAACACAACATGATGGACAGATGCAGAGGGAAAATTTGTAGAAACTGACTAAAATGTCCAGAATGATGCATGATGGTTCAGGAAAGTACATGAATACTTTTTTCTCTTAATGGTGCAAATAACAGCACAGAGCAAAACTCTTACAGCTTTAAAAAAAGACTCCTGATGACAGAAAGAATCAGATTTATTATTCAGATCTTCCTACCTGAAGTCGGAGCAGCTTAGCGGGGAAGATCCACCTCCAGGCCGGGTTTTCCAACAGGAACAGGATGCAGCTGATCCCTGAGCACCTGTAGAGGGCTCGCAGCAGGTAAACCCGGAGCCACTCATTACCGCTGTACTCACACACAGCCCTCACCTGCTGCAGGCACTCACCCACCACCTGTCCACCTTTATTTTAACAGAGTTAAAACATGTTCATTTATGTCTTTAATTCTTTTTAAACACACATGATGCTAATGCTAACCCTACCAGTTATGACACAGAGGGACTTAAACCATTGTTGTTTTTGTCAACAATGACAAAATAATTTTATTGACACCCAAAGCATTTTCAGTCAAAAGTCTAAGACTAAAAATAAGGTGGCTGCCAAAAACAACACCGACTCACCTTGAGCTGTGGCTCTCTCCAGCTGTGTGGCAGCAGAACTCAGGTAAATTCTCAGTCTGGCGATGTTGAGCAGAAACTCTGCTGGGTCTTCTTGTCTGTCTGGAGTCTGTTTCCTGGCGATTCTGCTCAGGAATCTGATTTCTGTTTGTTTTGCTTGATGTTCTCCACTATGCTCCCCTTCTCGAGCTTTGGAGCACAAGAGTGTGTCCTGAGTGGAAATAAGTTCAGAGGTCAAAGTGGAAAAACATCAAGTAGTGGTAAACAACAACACAACAGACTAAGGTTCATAGAAAAAGCAGTGATGAGGAACAGAAGCTGGTGTTTTTAACCTGGAAGCAGTTGACAAACAGCAGGTAGAGTTCTGTACGATCCTCTTTGTCTAGAAGGTTCTCCTCCACGTTCTTCAGGTAGGCCTGGATGTGACTCTTCACCTGGTCAAAACTGATCAACAGACACAATAAATTGATACATCCAGACTTTAAAAAATTATTGAAATGAGTAATACTGTGAGTTAGTAAAAAGACATTTTTCTGTAGTTTTACAGTTTACCTTTTTAAAATGTATTATATTTAGATATGTAATTAACTTTTAAAGCATTTGTAATTTTTAGTAAGTAAGTTTATTTTTATATAGCACCTTTCACAGAAAAAGAAAATCACAAAGTGATTCACAAAATATCAAATTAAAAACATGATTAAAGACAAAAAACCAAAAGAATAAAAAGATCATTAAAAATACAATTAAGAACAAATAAAGACAATTTACTAACCATTAATTAAACAATTGTATTTCTGATTGTTACATTTCTTTTTCAAAATCTTTTAACCTTTTTCTTTACTTTTTAACAGTTTTTTAAATAAAGGTTTCAGGTTTAGTCTGCAAATCAAATTGTAATATGGTCACTTAAAGGGTTAAGATCACAAAGTTTGGACTTGTCGATCTGGACCAACAAGCACAGTCACAATTAAAGTTAGTGAACTTTATGTTGCTCTTGCTCGGCCCTCTCTCCCACCTGTACTGCAGCAGCAGCTTGGGCAGCACCGATCGGACCACCGGACTGTTATCCACACACTCCAGGAAGGGAGTGAGTTCCCTGGTGCGGTAAACATCTCCTGCAATACGGAACAATGTGAGATGCCTTGTTACTACATTTTATTTTGTTATCTAATTACTACCACGGATTGATTATGTCACTGACCATTAGCAGAGACCAGTAAAGAGAATAGAAGCTCCACCACACCCTCTTCAGGACTCTGCTCCTCTGACAGACAGAACCTGGACACCACCTCCAGGAAGAAGGAGTTACAGCAGTGTCTGATGTCCGTCTGCTGCCTAAGGGCCACCCTGAAAGAGCGCAACAGCATTTAGTCCTTTAGAATATTTTAACACATGTAGTTTGGTTTCTCTGGTCCAAATCAGGTCATAATTTTGTTCATTTGTAGTTTTATCCTGATCAAAATCTTAAATAATACAATCCAAAAACTTCTGTGTGAACAGCTCACCACACAGTTAATTCTTAAGAACTCACTCGACCCTGTGAGACACAGTTGGTGTGAAGTCATTTGGCAGCTTTTTCCGGCATTTAGGGCAGAAACGTCGGTGCTGCTGAATGCAGCGCTGGAGACACGGCAGGCAGACGACGTGCTGACAGGGCAGGACGGATGGCTGACTGAACTCCAACAGGCAGACTGGACACAAAATACCAAACCTACACAGAAAAAAGGGCCTGGTCACTTCAATGTAGACATCATACTGTGTGCATCACTATAATTTCATTTGCTGGGTATTCATGCAGTTTGGTACTGTTACAAACGAAGTCCAACCTCAGATCCCTGCTGATGCACTCATCATGGAAAGAATTGAGGACTCGTATGAGCTGCTGCAGTGTGTTCACGCATCTTACATCAGGTGACTCCTGCATTAGCTGTTGGGAGAAGAAAAGCTTTTTTTCTTTCACTTCTAAAAACTTAAGTGTCTCATGTATATTACAAATATCAAATTGTTGAAGAGCTTAAAACAACAGTCTTCTCAGAGAGAGGATATATTGACTTCATTAAAAAGTGTGGATGGCAGTGAGGAAAGATATGTTGTCCCTGTAACTTTAGCTTTGACAGACCAATTCTAGTCACCCAGCTTAGGGTGTCAGAAACATTTTAAACTGAGATAATAAAATACAAAAACATTTTAACCTACGTTCAGAAGAAGGTTGCAGTGTCTCAGAGCCAGTTCTTCTAATTTCGAGTCATTTTGTTTCACTTTAAAAATGATGTTCTGTATGAAAGATCCAACAACGAGCATCCCGCGCCACAACAACCTGCAAAGACATAGTGTTAAGAATTAATCTGACATAAATAGACATGAAAACCTTTTAACATCCTGTCAGACCCACCTGATGGAGGTTAGTTGCTGCAAACAGGCGTCACCACAGAGAGTGCCATATTTCTGACTGAACGCTCTGTCTAAACATGGCTGAAGGAACTCCACTCTGCTCACAAAGGATTCACATTCATGAAGGGAAGTGACAGTCAGAAGTTTGGTCTGCTCCACACAGATACCAAGAGCTAAAACGTCCTCCACCTGCAGGAAAAACACACACTATAAAGAGGCTCAAATGACTATAAATGTTTTAGATTTTGCATGCTAATAAAACCAGACAGCAGTGATTTAATGTCACTACAGAATGCTTTAACATCAATACATACTTCACACAAAAGCTAGAAAATTATTATCACCATTTCCTGTTGCTCGCTTGTCTTTGACCCACGATGAAAAACATGAGCAGCTAACTGGGGCTGCAGAAGGAATATGTGGGTGAGCAAGTCTAGTCGGGCAGCAAAGTGTTTTGAAGCTGCGACCGTCCAAGCAGGAGAAAGGTCACCGTTGACCCCCATGGAGGCCTGAAGCTCAGACACACAGCTCTGTGTGGCTTTAGCAAACACCTGTTAATGAAATGTTAATGAGAGTCAGGATAGGTGGCCTCCTGTCCCAACCTCTGACCCTCTGCACAGGGGCCCCTCAGGGTTGTGTTCTTTCCCCGTGGATTTCTTCATCTACACAAACACCCTCACATCCACCCACAGCTCAGTCTCCATCCTTAAATATGCAGATGACATCACCATCATTGGACTCATTACTAACAATAACGAGCTCCATTATCGTGAACAGACTGCCCAGGCAGTCACTTGGTGCCAAAACAATAACTTGCAGCTCAACACATCAAAAACACGGGAACTCATAGTCAACTTCTCATGCTGTCCCACTCACAAAAATCATATCTCCATTTCCAACCAACCCATCACCATCAAAGAGTCATTCAAATTCTTAGGCACATACATCGGTAACAACCTTAAATGGGCACTCAGACCAGATTTTTTTTTAAAGCCAATTAAAGACTATTTTTACTTAGACATTAAAAAAAAATCAGAGTCAGGCACAATATCCTGCTTCAGTTCTACACCGCCATCATTCAGAGCATACTCACCTCATCCATAAGAGTCTGGTATGGTAATTTGGACTCCCACTCACGCAATAAACTAGAGTGGAAAATAAACAAATCATCTAAAATTACAGGTCATACCCTCCCTTCCATGGACACTGTATCATAGACGTATCACACAACGGGCAGTAAAAATCACCTCAGACCCTTCTCTTCCTGCATATCACCTGTTCACACTGTTGCCTTCTGGGAGACACTACAGGTCCCTACCAACAAAATCAGTCAAGATTCAAAAACAGTTTATTCCCAACAGCCGTACGGACACTAAATCAAGTCACTTCCTGAAGTATTTATGTGTACCCGTCTACTTATTGTTTGTATTGTGTGTTGACACAGAGTTGTGAGCATGTTTTTGCTGTACTGGAAACAAATTGCACCAATTTGTTGTGTGGTCATTATTAAATTAATCTGAATCCGATATATTTGAGCTTTTGTAAATGGTCTTATTTTCATTCTTCGATCTGAACTGAGCACTAAAAACCTGCAGTGTGAACGTAGCTTTATTTGTAACCAATCTGTAGCAGCATTTCTCCTGACTTCCTGTTTCTAGAGACTCCACCCACTTTAAGTGATGTCACCAGTGAGTATGGTCTTTACTGATAGAATCCCACTCAGAATGACCCAAACATCCCTTTAAAAACACAACTTTCAAATGCTGAAGGTACATTTTAGGCCTGACACTTTCTCTTTTGTTCTCAACTTCAAATTTTTAAACTCAATCAGCCAAAGCCCAAAGAAAACTTTTTGAAGGACTTTAAAAAGTCAGGAAAAACTATTAATTAGGACCAAGATCAAATATAGAATGCCTTACTTGAAATATTTGCAATTTTCAAAAAATAAAACAACAATGTGTGATTCATAGTTGTGTCTTTACCTTGAGTTCATCCTTGGACTTGATCTTCAAAGACAGCAGCAGGAAGTCCTGCAGAAAAAGAAGGTCAAGCTCCCGTTGCTCCTCCTGTGAGAGTCTGTGAAAGAGGCCCCCGAGCCTGCTGCTGTTGAAGGAGCTCACAAACCCGAGAATCCTCTCCATGCCACCCGCTTTTGTTACTGTAGAGAAGTTACAAACCACAGAACAAACACTTTAAAACAAAAGTATATTTATAAGTTTTGATGTGATAATGAAGGAACACATTGGTCAGAAACCTGGCATGAATTCAGATTCTTCCCAAAGGCTTTCCAGGTTCATTCTGATGAGCCAGCTGAATGGAGCTGAGATCGGCTGCTCCTCCCCATCCAACACAAAGTAATGTTGGACCAGCACCTCCTGGTCTGACTCACTGGATGATACAATCAAATTAACATGAAGGAACCAAAACAATACAAACACACAGATAACGAGAATAAGTCACCTATAGAAAATATTTTGTCTATTTTCTCAGTGAAGATAGAAACCATCAAGTCTGTACCTGGGGTTCTGGGGGGGTGTTAGGTGTAAAATCTGTGGATCTGCTAGGATGTCCATCCACAGACGGATCAGACCCTGGCTTAGTCCATCACCAGAGAGGAGGTCCAGATTCGAGTACCTGTCCATAACCTCCAACATGCTGGCTAATATCGGCGTCACGCTGGACTGAAGACACCGCCACAGAGTATGTCTTCAACACAAAGACAAACCCTCCAGGTCAGTTTTATATACAATCAACATCCTTCATAACAGATGAGTGGAATCTTGATGCTCCAGAACATAACAGTCCTGAGAAGTTTTCAGAAGAGGAAAGTAGACTTTTTGTTTTGTTTTTTGATGATGTTTTGCTTCTAATCATTGACATCCTCTCAGATGAGAAGCAAAAGATCCTCAATAAAAGAAGAAGACATCTGGATGACTTAAAAAAATAAAACTCTTGGAATTTTATAAACAATATACCCAACAAACAAACCAACCACAGAGAACACAAAACACAATTACCTGCCTGATTAAGAAAACATTCTCAATCAACACTGCTTGATTTGTTTCAAATAAATGATCTGCTACTAATTAGATTTATGTACTTCTGAGATTTCTGCTTCAATTCAGTTCAGTTTATTTCTTAAGCTTCAGTTCATCAGGTCATCTTAAAGCAACAAATCCAGATCCTCCAGGTCCAGATTCAGGAAAACTAATTACAGTAAATGTAATTCAGTTGTAATAAAATTAGATTCATTATGAAATCACAATTAGCCAGACTGTCCTGTTACAAAGGAACCAGCTGATTGGATGAGGTTCTGAGAGTTAAAGGACAGATCCTGGTCCAGAATAGGATCTTACATTAGTACTGGGGGCCAAGTCAATCCATCCAGAGTGACTGAATGGTTTTTACCTCAGTGTTCCCCCCTCCTGTAGAGCCTGGCGTTTCTTGGCTTCCAGGTTCACCCACTCTGTAGGAGCTCTCATCATTTCTTCTCTCTGAGCCAGAGTGTCTGCCAGTCGGCTCAACAACACTCTCTGGAAGTGAGCTGAAACGAAACCAAAGTGTAATCAGAAAGAAGCAGGAACAATAGTTAGGAGCTGTCATGGAGAAAACAGGCTTAAAGCTCTGCAGTTTTATCCAAATTAGTTTGTGCCTTTGAGCTGATAAAAGTCTGAAATAAAATCATTAAATGTTTACCTGCGGTGGGATTCTGACCCGCTGCCAAGAGCATCAGAAGGATTTGGATCCGCTGCATGCCTCGTGATGTCATATTGTCGGAGTCCCTCAACAAACCCACAGCTTTCTGAACACACGATCTCACTAAAGACACACCGTGAAGGTGCGCGCTCTCTGCCTGTAAGCAAACCCACTTCAATGGTTAAAGCATCAAAAAAATGTTTTTACTTTACATCACATCATACAACTACTCACATTTCTGTCTTCTTCTGAGGTGTTTTGTAACCTCACTGTTTCACTGTCTTTGTGATTTTCTGTAGAAAGAAGAAAAACAGTTTATTTTACAATAAAATAAATGTGAAGCAGACGGCCCAAAAAAAATATCCGGTTACATCTGGATCCTAGGCAAAATAAAAAACCAAATCAGATTTTTTTTTTTTTAATGTTCACAAAAGATTAATACACATAAAGTTGACTAAATATAATGTGAAAAGATTCAATTAAACCAAATAACCATGTAAAACCCAGACAGAAGTGACTGAACACGACATCATCTTAAACTAGCCTAATCATGTGTTTGTAACATATATTTGTATATATTTGATGCTCTATTAAAAGCATTCATTCTTTTTCAAATATCACACTTGTAATGTAAAGACTGAATATGATTTTACAAATAAAATGTTTGTGGTACAAACGGAGAACTAACTTTTATGCAAAAAGATACAAACTTCCACAAGTCGTAACCTCTGTAAAATTCAGGTTTTACTTCAAGTACATTTGAATTCTATATTGAAATTAGTTGTTTAAAATAATATTGCTCACTATTTCAGAAACACTTTTTTTTTTTTTTGCATATGCTGATTTTTCCACATTCCTCAAACAAGTAAAAATTACTAAACTGTTTGAGGTTTGTGCAAAATCTGTAGAAAGCTGTACAGTACATTGTGCTAACAGGACTGTATAGATTAGAAATGCACAATCAAGTGTCGAGTTCCACAAGGCTCTATACTGGGACCAATTCTATTTAATCTCTATATTAACACTTTACAAAATGTTTGCCTTAATGTTAAAATACATCTTTATGCTGATGACACTGTAATGTACACACATGCTAAAACAAAGCAACAAGCTACTGATAGACTATCTGCATCTATGGTACCGTTTCTTAAAGGCTTTAACATTCATGCCTACATCCCAGCACAAAAAAGACTGTGTGTGTATTTCTATTGCCAGCCAACAGGGGGCTAACAACAACAACCACCATACGTATTGGTTAATAAAGAAAAACTTGATGTGGTGTGAAATGTTTTTTGACTTCAATCTCACATTTTAAGGCAGAAAATCTCTAATATTATGAATTCTAATGTGGCTAATTTCTGCCATATAAAACATTTTCTTGACTTCTAGTCTACAAAAGCTTATATCAGGTTTTGAGACTTTTTCAGCACACACCTGAACTATACAAATACTTGTCCATAGCACTGTGATTATTATCAATTTAAAAAATGTCTAACTTCTGTTTTTTTAAACTTTCAAGGTTATGATCTCTGATTGAATGCCCATTTTTGGTGTAAAAGTACTAATAAGGCTCAGAATGTGTAGAACGTTTACCTGGAAAAGCAGGTTTAAACAAGCTGCTGATCAGAGTTCCACAGAAAACCAACAGGTTCAAACTCATGTCCTCTGAATCCCTGAGGTCATCAATGTGCACTGAACTCCAGACTCCTTTAACACAAAAACAAAATATAAACAAACACAGCAGGAGCATCACAATAACAGTCATATTCCTTTTTCACCTCACCTCCTTGGAAACCGATGTACTGAGATTGACTTGGGATCCTTGAAACTTTCAAGATAAAAATCACCCAGCAGGTCTGATCCTCCAGTGACATCATGTAATTCATAGTGCAGTACCTTTGGAGTTGTAAAAACACACCTGTCATGCAAACAATGCGTTTTCTTTTACTTAGCATGTATAAAATAGAATTCTGTGAGTGAAGGCCTACTTTGCTGATGCAATGAGCTCATCACAGCACTGGGATTCCTCAAGGTCCATCTGGATGAACAGAATGTGAAGACGGTGGTCTGCACTTTGGAGGAAGGTCCTGATACACATAAAAGAAAAAAATGTAAGTTTATTTAGATTAAGCTACTCCACAACAAAAAGTTATCTCAAGGTCCTTTCTTATTAGTATTTTAAACAGAAATCACATGTTTGTTATTTAACTTTCTTAAATGTTTCTTTACTACAAATTAATCGTATTATAATCTAAACTTAGAAAAAAAGGAAAATAAATGATTATTTTGTTGTTGTAACAATGATTCTCAGTAATAAACCTACTGCTGGAAAGTAACCTTTACTAAAAAGTTTAACTTTTAAATATCCTGCATCCACTGAAAGAGAAACACAGCTAAATGTTTAGGACAAACATCTAAAAGTAATTTACTTTTGTCTGTGTCTAATTCAGTTTGAGTGTTTTCTGTTATGTTTCTGTTATTGTAAAGTGTTCATATTTGTTATTTGTCGTCATACAGACTGAAACACCTATTAAATATCTAGTAGCACACCAAAAAATGTGTCAGTATTATTCTGTTGGTATTCACTCTTATTCTGAGTTGATTGGTGGATTAAATGATGGAACTTTCCCATTGTAATCAGGAAAAAACTACATGAAATGTTGATTTTTAAAACATAGTCATTTTCCACTGTCAGCGACCTCGAGTGGAAGATCCTTTCACAGCCAAAACAGCCTGGCTCCACCTCCTCATGCTGGTCACCAGATTTGGTTATGTGCACATTTAGCCGTGTTGTTCAATATGGATGTATGACTCTTATAAGTTCTAACTCGTTGTAAAGGTGACAAATCAGGCTTTACAGCCACATTGTGGAGAGTTTGAGAGACAGTTTGGGGATTTAAATGGATATTTGGGTCGTTCTGAAGTGGTTTTCATCAGTTATTTATCTACAGTAAGGACCACACCCACCAATGATGTCACTGGAAGTGGGTGGAGTCTGTAAAAACAGGAAGTAGTCCCCTGACTCAGGCAATACTCATGGCTAGTCAGATCAGGAGAGACACTGCTACAGATCAATGACAAACTAGTGGATTATATTCAAGTATTTTAAACCACACTTGCACTAAATATGTCATACTGGATGAGTTAGAATGATATATTACCTGTTAGTTAATCTGTTTTCTCACATTTTGTGCTCAGTTTATAAAAGATAGAGACAGACAATCATAAGGAAGCGATACTACCTATCTGTTGAGTTTTTACCGTATTTTATTGCAGAAGGAAACTTCAGTGTCAAACTGATGGAGCGACAGCAGGAGCATCCTGTCTGTATGCAGTCCCAGAGTGTGGGCTAAAACCCTCACATCCGATCTATTTAACAAGCTGGAGAATGTAGTGATCTACGCAGAAGAACAAAATAAACAACACTGCCAGGAGTTTTTTTGTTAGGACTGTAAAAAAGTAATGAAGTTAGGACTGTGCTTACTGTCGTACCTCTAGAAACTTGCTGGAATCCTGATGCTTGTTCAAGCAATCTCCCAGAAAGTCTCTGAGCGAGTGGTGATGTTGTTGCTTGAAGTACAACCTCTGGAGTTTGTCTCTCTCCTGGTTTGATAAATCTGAATATTTGAGCCTCACTATGGCATCAGGGGTAGTGCAGTTCAGCAACAAACCTTTGGCCAAGTTGAAGATTTCATCTTCTTCATTTTCTTTGACAGACTCAACATCTTTTTCTGTGTCCATCATTTCTTCATTTTCTTCCATTCCTTCATTTACATCAACGACCTCACTGGATTCATGATTACTTATTTCCATTGTTCCATATTCTTGCTCCGCATCCAGTGCATCAACAAACTGCTCCTCCTCCATCTCAGTCCCTTGTTCTTGTTCATCTGAGTCATTTGTTATTGGTTTGTGCTGTTGATGCTGTCCTACTCCAATCTTTTGTTCTATGCTGTCTAGAGCTTGCAGCAGAGCACTGGCACAGGCATCACTGTGGAAGCCAATAAAGATCTCAGACAGCTTAAAATCTGTGTTGGCTTCTCCCATAAATTCCTTCATCCACTTCTTAAGTTTGTCAAGAACCCTGTGCTGCCATGATTCCAGATCGGTGCTCCGATCCACCCTGTGTTTTTCCAGCCTGTTGATGAGAGGCACGGGAAAGTGCTCGTAGACCTTCTTCTGGTCTTCCACCACCACCAGTCTGAAGTTTGTGTGAACACGACATTTGACTCTGTGGGAGCCGAGACCCAGATCAACATACTGCTGCTTACTGAGGTAAACATAGTACTGGTTCAAAGCATCATACAGGCTTTCATAAAGATTCTGCATGTTGAGGAGAATGACAGTTCGTCCTGTCTCCATACATGTTTTCACACGGTTTACATTGCGGCAGATTTGACCATATTCCTGGTCCTTTGGAAATCCTGAGCCAAAGATGATTTCAGGAGGCGGATAGTCTCCTTTTGCAAAGACCTGTTGCTGAAGGATGTGGAGAGCTGCATTGTTGGTGGTCAGTAACAGGATGTAACGACTCTCCTCGTTTGCACCATGATCAAGATTCCTTTTCACCATCTCCAAGGTTCTCGGTCTGGAAATTTCTGTCAGCTCTTGGAGAATTTCTTGGAAAAAAACAACTGGGTCAAAGCCCTCTGGCTGTCCGCTGAAGTTACGTAAGATGGCCTCTACCAACTGTTCTCCATTTGGTTCTTGTTGTGTAGACTTGACTGCAGCAAAGAGCATTTTAACAAGGCTGTAGTAATCTCTCAGACCAAAGAACTGATTCTTTGAGGTCTGATAACAGATGTTTAAGAAGGCCTTTGCCAAAGATGGGAAGAGGTGCTTGATTTTCAGGAGAATCTGTTTGGAAGATGAACAAATTCCTTTGGCGGTCTCAACAAGTTCATCCTCACTTGGGTCCCATCTGGACACAAATATCCCTCTGTTCATTTTTGCAGGATCAAGAGCCCAGTTGGAGATGCCAACAAACCCTACCTTCATGTGTGGATCTGGTTTGTCATTGTCAATACAGCCATCCTCTAAAAGAGGATGAAGGGTTTTTAGTGGCATCTGCGGAGAATCTTCTGCTAGTCCTATCTCATCAAGCACCACCACTGACACATACTCATCCATGTTTTTGTCCTTTTGGAAACGGGCACAGTTCCTGAATGTAGCTATGATTCCCTCAGGACTTGAGTGAGGACTGCACTGGAAGGAGACCATGTGAACCTGCTTGAGTTTCCTGAATAGTTCACAGTGAGAGTTTTGGCCCTGCATGGCATCAGCTACAACAGTTTTAGCAAGAGATTTGGAGCTGCCTGGCTTGCCAACGAGAAAGAGTGGGATCCTGAGTTCTATGCAAACCACCATGAGAAACACATTCTCTTTGAGAGCAATATTTTTGGCAATAGTCTCCCTTGTCTGAATGTTCTGGAGGAAGAGGTCTTGACAAAAAGAAATCTCTTCCTGCAATGCTGCTGCAGAGTTCATGGGGCTTGGAAAGTACCTACAAATGTCTGTCAGGTACTCCTCTTTGGTCACAAGAGATGGGTAGTAGCACACTCCAACAGCAAGAATCAAGCACTTCAGGGTTCTGTAATCCTCATTAAGTTGAGTGTAGTTGCTAAAAAAGTCTTCACTGTGCTGGTAAAACCAAACAAGAACTTTCATAGACCTCTCTACATCCCTGAGACTTACAAAACTACATTCGTTTTTCCGACTTCTCATATATTTTTGGGAGGCTGCCAGCACATTTGAAATGATGTTCTTACAGGCTGCTGGCAAACGATGATCAGCAACTTTCTTCTGGACAATTTGCTTGATGTAGGAAAGCTCAGTTAGGTCACTCAGCTGACCAAAGTCCCAGACCAATGAGACCATGCTTGGAGGCAAAGGGTGAACTCGGTACACAAGCTGCCTCAGAGGTACTTTACCAAGGCGATCTTCTGTTTCATCTGCTTTCACTCGGTATCCCAGTCCTGCACACTCCAGACGTTCAATCATTTCAGGTGAGTGCTTCCTGTAAGGATTGCAGGCAGCTATTATCTTCAAGCTGCTGTGTAACTTCAAAGGTTCTCCTTTTACTGTTTGGTCACACAAGATCTCCTTGATGGCAAAAATGGCTTCTGTGGTATTGGCTTCATCAAAAAACAAAATGGTGTCTAACTTGTGCTTTTGCTGGTTCATGTAAGCGAGTACCTCAGCTTCACGCACCTTTCTGTAGATCATTTCTGCTGTAGTCCCACCATGAACCTTGACAAGAACCATGTTCTCCACGGGTCTGTCCTCCCTCTGCAGGGTACAAAGGAACCGGACCAATCTGGTTTTTCCACAGCCTGTCTCGCCCATGATGACAACAGGAATTCCACACCTGAATCTCATGTGGATGGCCAACATCTTCATCACGTTGTCAGCAGTTAGCTCATATGTTGGGTCAGGATCAAATCCTCTGTCCATAATTCCCTTCTGTGCACCAACAACACAAGAAATTCTTTTAATTTTGTCCTGTCGAGGCAACTGATCAAAGTCCTCGGTGAGAGAAATCCTTTGCCGCTGTAAACCTTGAAAAAGTTCTTGCGACATTACGCGATCTATCAGAACCGTACCACTGTGAGGATCGACTGCACTGAGTGTGTTTTGCCTCCGACATATCTGCACATTAAAGCCGAGGAAAGACATTGAGGATCGGTCTGCATTAAAGAAGATGTAAGGATGAGACTCTTTTTCCCAGCGCTTACGAAGTGTCAGACGAGTGAGAAGCTCATCCTCCAAGCTGCTGTCAATGTGCAGCGTTGGACTTTCATCAGATGAGTTCAAAGAGGGAGAGGCAAAATCTCGTGCCATGAGAATCATGAACTTCACAATGAAGCTCTTAAAGCCAGGCAGCTGGTCGGCAAGAAAATCTGGATCACAGAAAACTGAGTTCTCACAATCTTTCAGCTGCACATTAAGGAACCAGGAGAAGTTCTTCAGCTCACCCCATGATGGATCGTCCATGCCACAGAACAACAAAAAGTGATGGAGGCAATCACTGGGATCTCCAACTCTGGATCCTTTCTTGTAGTTAAAACGGTCCAGATTCTGATTTTGGTTGTAGAGCTTTAAGTATTGATACGGTCTTTGAATCCCCTCACTACCAAACTCCTGTTCATCCATGAGTGGGTCAAAGCTCTTTTTTGTCAAGGACCTTTGAGTAGCCAACAACTGTTTCACCTCCCTCGGCAGTTTACAATGGATGGTAGGCAGAATGTCAAGAAGTCCAAGTTTCACCTGAGGGAGCAAATTGGATACATAATCAAATATATATCCCTTTAAAATAATTAAAGAAATGTTTGGTTCATTATGAAGTGGTGTTTCATTAGTTCTTTATCTACAGTAAGGACCACATCCACCACTGACATCACTCAAAGTGAGTGGAGTTTCCAGAATAAGGACTGAAGAAATACTCGTGGCTAGTCAGTTTAAAAGAGATCCTGCTGCAGATTGATAACAAAATAGCGACTAAATATCAGTATTTAAAGCAACCTTTACTGGTGATTTAGAATGGTATTTTACTTGTTGGTAAACCTTAATACTGTAGCACAAAACTGTTTGTTTAGTGTGTTTTACCCAAACAATGACCAAATTACCATGCTACTGCTCTTTCTGCTAAAGCAGCATCAGCACTATCAACAAAGTGTGACTTTTTTTAGCAAGTCGTTTTGAGTATCAGAAAATTTGCAACTAATTTGTCACCGATCTGCAGCAAACTAATGGACTGGCCATGAGTATTGCTTAACTCTAGTCCAAAAAAGTCATACCGATGCTTTAGAACTAGAGCTGAAACGATTCATCGAATTATTCAAATAATTCCATTTACAAAAACTCCTGGAGACAAAATGACTCAGCCGGTTTAAACCAGGTGATTTAGCTAACAGGTAATATAGAGTTCTAACTGTAGAGGTTAGCTAACAGGTAATATAGCATTCTAATGCATCAGTGGGACTTTTTTGAGAGTTGTTTTAAATACCTGAAAATTAGCTGCTTATTTGTCACTTATCTGCAGCAGCATCTTTCTTGATCTGACTGCCCATGTGTATTGCTCCCATCAGAAGACTACTTCCTGTTTCTAGAGATTTCACCCACTTTGAGTGATGTCACCAGTGGGTGTGGTCCTTAATGTAGATAAATATCTGATAGTCGCCACCTTAAAAGAACCTTACTATCACTTTAAAAGGGGACTTTAAATTTACATAACTTGCAAAATGGCATTTTAAACCTTAAAGACTTTTAAAGACCATTTATCATTCTCTGCTTGTGTATATTGTAAAGCTGTAATGATAAAAAAGGACATTTCTACCTCTTTTGGCTTATTTTTTGTAGATGTGTATGTTTTCAGGACTTCCACAGCAATCAGATGAGCTTCATTCCTTCTCCACAGGTTACCATGGCTGTCGCTCAAACAGCCCAGGACTAATAGGTGGAAAAGGAGCTCCTCCAAACCTGAGCAAACCTGAAGAAAAAATACTCTTACAGGCAGCCAATCATAAAATAAGTTGTCTGCGGATATAAATATTTGTTTACTCACTCCAACTGTGTCAATGTGGAGAAGAACAGGGTCCTGATCTCTCAACAGGTACAGTTTCTGTGACAGACTCTTAATCAACGAGTCTACATCAACACAGGCTTCAATCAGTCGGATCCGGATATGTTTTGCTCTTGGAGATTTCTGCTGGGACTTCTCAAACAAACGATCCACATAAAGGGACTTCCCTATCATTAGAAAACACTGGTGTCAGAAAAATGACTAGTCTAACTAACTTGATTTTACTTCATTACTAAACACCAGGTACAGAATCATTGGTTATAGTTTGCTGTGAAAAAATATTTCCCTTACAGATTTCTTCTGTTTTTGCTGACTCGTCACACTTAAATGTCCCATTCCATCTGGAGTAAAACTAACTCTGTATTTCAGAAAAACATCATCATACCAACAGTCAAACATGGTGGTGGTAGCGTGATGGTCTGGAGTCTTTGCTGCTTCAAGACCTGGACAACTCAATTCCATCCATTATTGATGGAACATGAATTCTGCTGTCTACCAGAAAATCCTGTAGGAGAATGTCTGACCTTTGACCTTAAACAGGCCGTTCATGTTGGGGAAAACCCTCCAATGTGGCTGAATTGAAACAATTCTGTAAAGAAGAGTGGGACAAAAATTCTCCGCAGCAACATGAGAGACTCATAGTTATCACAAACACTGGACTGTAGTTGTTGCCACCAGGAGTGTTAAACTTTTATTTAAGGGGCAAAAACTTTTTCAAACAGGGCCATGATAATTTGGAAAACTTTTTTCCCATTAAACAATCAAATCATCATTTGAAAATTAAATTTTATATTTACTCTTTGTCTGAGGTTGAAATTTGTTTGACGATCTGAAACATTTAAGTGTGATGTCTCAGCAAAAAAACATGAGAAATCTGTAAGAGGGGAAAAGATTAGATTGATTAATCTATAGGTCAATAGATGAATCGATAGACCGACATTATTGATCCTAAAGGAAATCTAATTTGAAGACTAGGTAGAAAATTGTCATTCAAGTAGTAAAACAAATTGTAATAACAAAGACATTGAGGACTTGCATTAAATAACTAGAAATGTTAGATTTTTGGTCATGTAATGCTGAAAATGATGTCCTTACCAGCTGCAGGGCGCTCGGATGACACCATCCAGACTGTGAGCTGGTCTGGAGACACCAGAGTGACTGGGTTTTGAGACAGGGTGTTTAGAGTGAAGTGGTGTCGTAGATATTTTCTGGCAGTCTCTTCTCTTAGACTCACACCAGCCTGTACTTTGCTGTTGCTGAAGTAAGATGGCACACATCTGTGCTGGTGGACTACTGGACTGACCATCACCAAACGGTAAAGTGGACTAGCACTTCTCTCAAGCCCCTCATAGATCTCCACTAAGGCTTCACTCACATCGTATCTCAGGACCCCGGGATTTACCAGAGAGTAAATCTTCTGACAGGTTTGTTTAGAACCTTGGCAGAGAGCACGACAAAGAAAGATTTCCACATCTTCTTTGGTGGTTTCCTCTCTGCAGACTAGAACCTCGTCAGAAGATGGAAGAGGATGCAATGGACTCTCCATGTAAAAAGACAGAGTTGTGGTGAAAACCTCCTCACTTGGACAAAGCACCAGATTGGGCTTTCCCTCCTGGAGGACTGATGGAACATTTCTGACCATGTAGAGTTGATTCATATCAGAGAGGCATGAGAGGAAGTTGGCAAGAGTGTGGATGTCCAGGGACTCGTCGAGGTACTGAGACATGTCCATCTTAAACTCCCTCCACAGGTTTTCAAGGCTGACCTCATTCATGTGATCAACATCCACATTTTCTTCCTCAACAGATGAAAACTCCATCAAATCATGACCCTGTTCCATGCTCTCCTCAGAGCTTCTGGGTGTAGCTGCTGCTTCATCCATAGACGTTTCATAGAACTCATCTTCATCACCAGATTCAACATCATCTGCCTCACTGTTCTCTGAGGTCACGCTCACTGCGTTAGTGTAAGCGACCCTAACATCGGTGAGTGTGCACTGAGGCTTTATGGGAAACAGTAAATGCCACAGCTGCTGAGGGAGCGAAGCCTGCCGCTGACACGCTTTGTGTACCCAGTGACACATGTACA
The DNA here is from genome assembly GCA_006937965.1 of Callopanchax toddi. Classification (NCBI taxonomy): domain Eukaryota; kingdom Metazoa; phylum Chordata; class Actinopteri; order Cyprinodontiformes; family Nothobranchiidae; genus Callopanchax; species Callopanchax toddi. Next base: position 66,877 of record SSNR01000789.1, on the reverse strand, counting down.
CAAGCTGTTCTGAGGTGTAGTGGTTCAGCAAGCTGAAGCTTGAGCGCATCTCACTGATGAAGGAGCTCCATTCTTTCTGGCAGGAGTCCATAGACTGAGCGAGGTTTTGAAGCTGCTCTGTCACCTCGCCATGGTATGACATCTGTTTACCCCTCAGAGACAGGAAGGTGACGCTGATGCACGGCTGCTGCGGGCGGCAGTGGACCTCAGCGTACCATCTCCTGAAGAGCATGTTTCCAGATGTCTGCATCTGCAGAAGGATGGTTCCCACTCTCTGGACTCCTTCAAAGACCTAAAGTAATGAAAGCTTTTAGTTAAAAACGTGTGTAGCTGTGTATCTAGTGTTGATGCTTATAACTTCACTAACAGTGATTTCATTAAAAGATGGTGAGAATTCTGTTTGCAGTTGGTCGTGGGGGTTTGCCTGGGCTAAAAAATGTTAAGAAAAAAAGAATATCATCGATTCACATTCCTTAATAAGTGGCAATAATGCCACCTACCAGATATTGGATATCTGCTGTTTCACATCATAAAGGAAGGCATTTTAATATCAAAAGGCAGGTGAAACTAAGACTAGATGAGATTAATTCATCCATCCATTTTCTGTAGCCGCTTAATCCTCCACAGAGGGTCGCGGGGCGATTAATTCTCTCTCAAAAAAAACAATTTGTGGTTTTTTATAAAAAGTAGCGTCATGTAATCTATCTGGCATTTAAAGGGTTAAAATCCTGATAATAATTTGATATTTGATTATTTTGATCCGGTCTGAAGTTGAGCAAAAGATTCAACTCAAGTAGAAAAAATTTGTTGTTTTCACATTTTTGTTCTCTAATAACTCAAGAGTGTAGTACAGTATTTGTTCAGAGTTCCAGTGGTCATTAAAAAAAATATTTTTTTTTCCCCAAAATTTGTCAAGAGGGCCTTGTTACAAAATTGGTGTCATATGCAAAAACCACTGCAGTAAATGCCTCTGACCTCTGTGAATCTGTTGACTTGTTCTCTGCCATGTTCCCCTTTAGACGACATCAGCATGAGTTTGTTTTGAAGCTCCAGCAGGTCTTCAAGCTTGTATCTCTTCCCCTCTTTGGCCCTTTTCACCGTCACCAACACCATGTTCTGAAGACATCTCTGAAAACACACCAGTTAGAAAATGTCTGAAATAACATATTCATTCAACCTTAAATCGGCAAACACACGTTGTGAGGACAGTCCATCTACCTTCTCCGTGTTTTCATCAGACCATCCGATCTGATAAACTCCATTAGTGTTGATAGAAGAAGCCAGCGAGAGGGAAGACTGCTCCACGGAGCCATGAGTCTCCTTCAGTGCTTTCAGCCAGTTCAGTAATCGAGTCGACTCTCTCTGAAAACAAACTCACAACCATCACATCACACTGACACGACTAGTTTATAAAAGTCTTGGACCATCTTTTACTTCAATCTGGTTCCAGAACATCTTTAAAAGGTTTATCTTTAGCCATTGACTGCGTTTTCACTCATTCTCAGTCCTGCACTTGGTTATTTTAGTCTCTTCTGCTGCTGTGGTGTGTTTCTCCATAGCTGTAAGCCACAATTTCATTCTGTTAGAACAGCTGAATTTAATGAAGGGAAGAGTTTTTTATTAAATTAAAAAGCAGCTGATTGAAGGTAAAGAAGAACGTTTCCCACTATAGCACCACCACTTGATGGTTGTTATAATTTATCATTAATCTTGGTTTTGGTGTACTGTAATATCAATCTACTGTCTCGGGTTCAAACTGCTAAATAATTTATTAAAAATAAACTCCAGAATTTTAAAAAATGCCGCTGTTTAAAGGGGATCAGGTCTTCAGCAGCAGCTCCTGGACTCTGGAACAACCTGCCTCTTGGTGTTCACTCTAGAGTCTGTTCTGTCTTAAAGTGATAATATGCAACTTTTTCATATTTTTAAATCTTTTCCTTGAGCCAGTATGTGCTAATATGACCCTTTACAGAGTTAATGAAAAGTCACTTAGCCCCATCTGGTGATTAGATCCGGAATACCACGATTGCAAAACCTCCGTCGCCGTCACGGTACCCAGGACGTCACGTGTCTCACGAGGGTTAGGCTAACCCAATGTGGCTAGCTGTTATGCTAGCGCTGGAGTGTTTTTAGCTCATGATTCCTGCTTTTTTTTCAATCTCTCCCTGCTTGAACACAGTTGATTTCTTTGAAGGAGTAAATAACCGCTCCTGTAGAAAGCTATGAAGGCTGAGGAGACATTTCAACAGGTAGATTTAGCAGTTTCTAAGCAAGAACTATGGGCTATTTTATTTAATGCAGTGATTTAAAACAGACACCAGAGGGAGCCCAAAACAAGCAAAACTGCATATTATCACTTAAAATCTCAAATGAAGTCTCACTTTTTATAAGCTTTTACCTCAAGTTCAGGTTGTGGTTTTATATTGCGGTGTTTCCTTGTTTCCGATTATTTGTAATTTATTTTATTGTATTTTTTTTTTTTTTACCTTGCCGTGTTTAAATGTGTTTTAGAAATAAATGTGACATTGACTTCTGAACAGATAGAGAAGAAGTGGATTAATACCAGTTTGTCAGGAAGCTTCTCATCTCTGCTTTGGGCGTCCCACACCTGCTGAGCACACGTCATGAACTTGCCAAAGTCCGCCTGAGGAGGGAGGGAGTAGAGCAGAGGAGCATAGCCCATCACTGCATCGTGGAAGCAGGCCACCTGGTCAATTTCTGTGTCGTTCTCTCCAGCAGATATCGATGCGAGGTCAACATAAACCTTTACATCGCTCATAGCTGTAGGAAAGTGAGACGATAAATACCTATTGCAAGAAAATGTATATATAAAATAGAACAGTTGCATTTTTTTATACTGGGATCCCACTTTTAAGGTTCTTTTTGACCCAGCTGACCAGGGCCTGGCTCTTCAGAAACTCCTCCAGACATGCAGTTTGCAGCCTGGTGACTGTAGAGAGCTGCTGTCTGGCATCAAACAGGTCATCAGTGAGAGAGCCCAACACTCTCTGCTTAAAGGATTCTTCATCCTGGTAAAGAGTCAAGAACATCAATAAACACCTTAAAAATTATTTACGTTTATTTTATTTATCCAAAATTACTCCAAACGGAAACAACACGGATGTCCTGATCTGATTCCAAGAATCCATCAGACTGGATCACAATGTAGTCAGCTACACTCAGCTCTTGATCTCTAGTGTTGACCTACTCTCTGTTTTAAAGCAACTACCAAAGCTTTACTGGGCTGCTTTCATCCAATAATATCCTTTTATCTGGAGATGGAGGTTACAGAGATGTGTGTAACGCTTTGTTGATAGCTACATAAATTATGTTATGAGAGTAGATTTGCTCTAGTTTGGAAACTTAAAACTCTCAAAATAGGAATTTATTATGATTTTTTTTATTATCACAAAACATGTGAAATCTATCCTTATAAAAACTTTAAGTCAGAAAAGTTAAACTATAACTGTTATTACCAGCTGGCTAAGGGTGTTGATTACAGAGAAGTTTCCAGATAGTTTCATCTTCTCAGCGATCCTCAGCACTGCGCTGGCTGCAGCGGCTGCCTCATGAAGCTGTCGATATTCCTGGATCTGAGCCAAAATCGGCTCCACCCACTTCTCCTCCGTGGTAAACTCTCCTGAAGCAGAAATCATCTCCGCCATGAGACTCAGCTCCTTCTTCAGCAGTTTACCGTTTCCCTGATCGCCAGATTCCATCAACACCAGATCAAGCTCCTTGAATGTGATGTTGGATTCAGTGATGCTCATGCCGAGGCGGAGGAACTCTTTCAGCAGAGGATTCCAGAGGTTCTCACAGACCTGTGTGAGGGTCACCTGAACGGGAGGTGGGGTAGGGAGCTTCAATGAAGCTAAAGACGCTGCCCGTTTGACCCATGAGGAGAGAATCAGGTTGCTATCATGCAGCTTGTACATCTCACTGGACATTTTTAGGACATTCATGCTGGTTTTATACCAGAGGACCTGTGGAGGTCCCGTCTTCTGCAGCTTCTCTTCTGAATTAAAGGACTGCACAAGTACCAGTCTGTTCAGGCTCACAGCACGGAGGTCTGCACTGTGCTGGTCCTCAAGGTTCAACATCTCAGGAACTGTTAACCATAAAACAGAGACAAAGATTTTAAACAATAAAGATGATAATAGAACTAAATCATTTTTAGATTCACCCACCTGTGATGCTTTCTGTGATTTTCCCCATCATCTTTATCAGTGTATCAATCTCCTGTCTCCGCTGCTGGAAAGTGCTGAGATCCTTCTCTCTCTGAGCCAAAATATCCTCTACATCTGGAATGACCTCAGACTTTGTATTTTTCTTGTCTGTGAAAGATATCACCCAGCTGTTACTGATTAATAGTTTTCATTAGGGTTATATGAATGTACTGATAGGTGGTTCATACACTGCTGGTAAAGTCTCTTAAACTGCTCTCGATACTTCAGGCAGGTCTGTAGATGTCCTTGAGACACACTTCCTTCGAGCAAAGACAGGACAAGAGCGTGAACAGCCTCCACACAGCTGTGGACCACCTGTCCAGCAGTGTCATCCACCTGGATGGATCTCCAGACTCCTTAAAAACAACCAAGGCCAGGATGGAACTTTAAAGACACTGAGAATAGTGATGCAAGAAAAAAGTAAAAACATAAGTAGCTTGATATACAGTGGTTATAAAAAAAGAATCACCCCCTTTAAAATATTCACTCCTTTATTTTTGCTTTACAGCCCTAATTGAAAACACACAAACCAATATTTGTTACACATCCATGTGATATTAATCCCAGTTAAAGGGTCATCAGGGTCATTCTGAAGTGGCTTCTAGCAGTTATATTTTGGACCACACCTACCACTCAAAGTGGGCGGAGTCACTAGCAACAGGAAATAGAGACGATGCTGCTGAATTAGCAGCTAATTTTTTTGACATTTATCTTTTGTTGCACCCATGCACTTTTTTGTGTTTCAATTTTTTGCATATTTTATTAGTTTTTTTACATATACTGTAGTATTGAATACCCATTGTCAGATGAAAAGTATAAAACCTGCATCTTCTCTTTTCTCTATTGGCATTTGAGGCCTGTGGCTTCAGTTTGAGCTCTAAGGGAATTCCAGTTTTTTTCCAATAGGGGCAAAACAAAACTTTAATTGCTTGTTTTTTATATGAGTACATAAATGTGTCAAAGGGCTTTAATGTGAGTATTTTATTAAATAAAACACTGCCATGAAAAACATTATTGGAAAGAAAATATCTAAATAACTGATAAAAGCCACTTCAGCATTACCCAAGCATCCCTTTAAAGCTGTTAAAAAGGGATTTCTTAGAGGGTGATTCTTTTCTATATGTAATGTAAATGGATAAATAAAAAACGAACGGTTCAAGAGCAGGAAGTTAATAGCAGACTGTGGATCAAGCAGCTGGACCACCATATTGTCCCTGAAGCGCGACGCTGACTCGACCACAACAGCAGACACAACAACCACCGGCAGATCTTTAACCTTCATGCTGAGAGTTCGCATCAGATCCCCCTCCTGTCCTCGCTATGAACAAAAATACAGAATATATACTAGTATGGTTTTGTATTTCATTCAATTATTCTGAAACTGACCAAACTTATTTACATTTAATATGTTTCCAATTTAAAAATCCCCAAGTTGGAAATGTTCTAACAAGCTTTTTAAAAATAGTTTTGCTTTTCACAACTAAATCTGTAAAAGGATATAAAAAGGAAAGGATTACTTTAAGATCACTGTTACTTTACATAATCATTAATTTATTAAGGTTCCTGATTTAAAAAAATGAATGGACTAGAATTTCACAAGTATCAACACATTTAGTAAAAGGTTCTTATTTAATGTTTTAAAAGTGAACATTTTTGTCCTTTAATGACTTGATTGTAGATGTTCTTTTTTATTTCAAAATTTATCAGGAGAGTCTTTACTACAAAAGATGGCGTCCTATGCAAAAACACAACGTGATGGACAGATGGAGATGCAGAATTTATAGTAATTTACAAAAATGTCCAGAATGATGCATGATGTTTAAACTTTAAATCTTAAAAAAGATTTCTGATAATACTGACAGTTCAGTTCAGGTTGTTCAGCACTCAGCATTCAAATAGCACTTCTGCAAGTACTGCACCTGTTCTTAGTTTCACTTTATTGTCTCATACATGTTACCATGAAACCACCAGTTTTACTTGGTTTTAAGCACTTCAATAAAAATCCAAGTATTTTTCTAAATCACATAAAATTTTTAACATTTTTACCCTGAACATTGGATCAATAATAAAATCCGTTTAGTTTGTAATGTTGAATTGCTGAGGTTTTTTTTTTGCTAGGCAGTGCCCAAAACTGTAGCTTTGGTATCTAAAATGAACCTCATCATCAATCAACAATAAACCCACCTGACAGATGGTCTTGATGGCTGAGTAAAACGCTTCATCAAAACAAGTCCGTACGACGTCGTGACTTTTCTTTATGGCTGCCGTGGACGACTCCAGACAACAAACCAGAACTTTATCCTCCTCATTTCCCTGTAAAGAAAATAACCACAAATTAATCTAAAGGACACCTCTCCTGTTACAATCAGAACCTAAACAGGGAGGGTTTAATTAGAAAGTATTATTAACATTCTGAACATTTTACCACTTATTGAAACGTCCTCACTGACCTTAGAAATCCTCTTCATCAGGTCCTTCTTGAGGCTCGTCTTCCAGCAGGATGAAATGTCTTCAGAGGAACATTCAACCGTCAGCAACGAATCCCAAAGCTGATAAAAACATAGGCGAACGGATTTAACAGCAAGACTTACTCTGAACATCTGCTTCTATGTAGGGATGGTTGATATGGGTTTTAAAAATTTATCACAATATTTCTTTATATTTATCACGACAATAATTAATATTTTTAGCGTTGGCACTGTGACTTCTGCTGTTTTTAGTGGTTGAAAACAAAGTTGCAACTGCCCATCTCTACTTTTAAGTAGTTTGTTAAAATACATTTTTTGTTTTCAGCAAGAAAAACATATTTTTGGAGAGAAAGCACTTTTAGCACATCCAAATAAAGTAGTTAATCACAGTTAATTCATGATTTAACAAAGAGGCCAATTATTTTTTACACAGCGCCAGGTTGGCCTGAATAGCTTTGTTCCTTGAATAAACGAAATCATTTTAAACCTACATTCTGTATTTACTCAGGTTTTCTTTATCTGATACTCAAATTTGTTTACTGATCTGAAACATTTAAGTGTGACGAGTCAGCAAAAACAGAATAAGTCTGTGATAAATACTTTTTCACAGGTCTGTAAATCTGCAAATTAAAAAACTGTCATTATAAACAAAAAAATGATGTTTTTGTCATGAGTAATTTAAACAGTCTTGTATTTTGTAGACAATGTTTAATCACCGACATGTTTTCCTTTTTCGTTCCATACCTCGATTTCCTTTGGGTAGGAGAGTGTTTTTGCCATCATCAGAGGATTTTTTAGCAGATTATCTCTCCAGTCACTAACTTTCTGCAGCACCTCCTTCAAAAGCGTCTGCTTTATGGTCTCAATTTCATCTTCTTTGGACTAAAACACACACAAAAAGACAATTTATATCAAAGTCAATGACAGTCAGGAGCGTTGAACACACAAGTCACTACCTCTCTTCTCAGCTTAACCTCCAGGATTTCGGCTAACATCAACACGAGCTGGAAGGACAGAACCACTGTTTGGTACCATGGGACGATCCGAACAATCCTGCATGTGTTCCTCACTACGTTGATGCTGCTCATTAACACTGGCTGGAGGTTTTCAGATTCTGTTATCCTGAAAACACAGAACTGAAGTTAAACAAAGCAGAAATCCAGAAACCTGAGAGCAGCATGAATATTTCTGTACCTGTTCTTCTCTTTGTCCACCTTCAGCAGGATGTGGCTCAAGGTTTTATGAGCACACTGCACGCAGACATGAGGAAGTTTAACACAAAAACTATTATAAACATAAAACTCAACCCTTAAGAATACTTTTTTTTTACCTTAACATTTTCCTCAACTTTATTGAGATCCATTTTCTCATCACATTTTCTGAGTCTATAAAGCAGACTCTGGATCAGGTGCTCTGTAGCCACTTCTGTCAGCTCTGAAAACTCAGAAAGATCATCAAATGCAACCAGAGATAACCAGCTCAGCAGGAGCAGAGGCGCCTCTGCAGCTGCTGATAAATGTTTCTGGATCAAAGAGAGCATCCTCCTGCAAAAAGAAAAAATGACTTCAATAAATGTTGACAAATGAAAGAAAGTCATTGTTGCTTCTTAACAGACTCACCTTCTTTTGTCTGGATGGAACCGCACACATTCCCTGAATCTGACAATGCCGAAGACGCCGTTAAGTCCCGACCAGTTTTCCTCCTCGACAGCTGGACCCAGTTTTGCAGCATCAGCTCCAGGCTGTCTAAGCCTGAAGAGCAGAGGAAGGAGCAAGACGAGCTCCACCACCATCACCTGGATACAGCAGTTTATCAGACCCAGCACGGTGCTGAGAGAGGAAAAGTCAAGAAAATTAAGTTTTTAGTTATCCCCAAAAACATTTAAACTACTTAAAGATGTTTTAAAAACTTACTGCTGTGGATGTTCAAAGGAAGCACGTAACTCCTCCAAGTTTTGCTTGTTCATTGCAGTCTCTGAGGACACCAGGAGACAAAGCTCGGTCCAGCCTTTAACCCCGAGGTTGATGTTACAGAATCTGGTGACCAAAAACACAGACAGACCCAGAACAAGCGGACTGGAGTTCCTGCAGCTGTCTGGGATCTTCTCCTTAAGCTCCCCCTTTAGGATCTGAACCAAACTCTCTGAAATCAGCTCCAATGCCTGCAGGAACAAACAGACATTAACTCAACTCAGCCCAGATCATTTATAAGTTTAAGCAGGAAGGCTGTTCAGGTCCTGTATATAAAGTGGGAGTTGATTCTGAAGGGGAGGGTCCTGAAAAACTAAAAGGTAATGCATGGACCAAATTTTTAACATCACTGTTAGAAAGGATGCTTCTCATTACTGGAGGAATATTAAACATAGAATGATACAGATGTGCGGAAAAGTGTTTGACCTCTTTCTGATTTCCTGTTTTGGTATGTTGAAGCTCACCTGGGTTCAGCAGGACAATGATCCTAAACTAACCAGCAGGTCCACCTCTGAATGGCTTCAGAAAAACTAAATGAAGACTTTTAGGTGGCCTAGTCAGAGTCCTGACCTAAACCTGATGGAGATGCTGTGGCATGGCCTTGAAAAGGCTTCATGCTGGAAAACCCTCCAATGTGGCTGAATTACAACAATCCTGTAAAGATGGGTGGAGCCAGAATTCCTCCACAGCTTGTAAAAGAATCACTGCTAGTTGTTAAGGAAGTTAGGATTGTTTCAATAATAAACACCTTCATTTGCATTTTGTGTACTTGTGTTATCTTTGTCTGATATTTAAATGTTTAATGATCTCAAACATTTAAGTGACAAACATACAAAAACAGGAAACAAGGAAGTAGAAACTTCCGCTGTAAATCAGATTTTAACCAACCTTGATCCCAGGAGGGTGGGAGTTGTCCTGGTATATCATCCTGACATGAGCTGAACTGAGGTTTTGAGCAAACATGCTCAGGTCCTGACAGAGGATCTCAGTGCTCCGTCTGTCTGATGGATTCCATTTCTGGAAAATTCTGTTCAGCAGAGCTGTGGCTGCATTCTGCCAGGCATCAGAAACCTCCTCACCTTTTGATCTCCTCAGGCCAACCATGTGAAGGCCAGCTTTGAAAAAACTTTGCCAATCACGACAGATGAATCCTTCATAAAGGTGCATCTCTGAATGAAACACAAGCGGGTTTGCGATTATGCACAGACAAACAAACAAACTATGTGAAGCTGATATTGGTTACATCAACACAAACATTTACCTTTAATGCTTCGGTCCAGTGGAATCTGAAGAAATCTCGTAGCAGCTCCCAAAACCTCTTTCTTTCGTTGCTTTACACCATACCAATAAGTCCACTGTGAACCTCTAATCAAGCCACTTTCTTCAACGGAGAGCCTTGCTTCAACCAGATAGCCTTCCTGCTTTAGTCCACTAAACACAAAACATCAATCAAATCAATTTCATCAGATCTTCTGATTGTTTTATTGAATCTACAAAAACCCACAACACAAGTAAAACATGGCTGCCTTTACTCACTGATCTTCAAAGTAGGAAAAACAAATCTGAGAGTTTAGGTATATTTCAATGCATTTTATGGGAAATAACTAATATTGTGATAAATAATTACCATCATGTAATCAAAAAAGTAAAAAATAATATTACTGTAATCTGAAATGTTTTATAGCAGTTTTTTTGGAAGTGGACATTTTTGTCCTGGACTGAAGATGAATTTTAATTAAAAGGGTTAAAATCCTCAAAATTATTGAATGTTTGGAAGCTTTAAGCAGGACTGAAGTTGTCAGACAGATTTATGCAAAAGAGGTGGAAACTTGAGAGGCAGAAGAGTTTATAGCAGTATTTGGAAGTGGAGATTTTTGTCCTCTAATGACTAAAGAGTAGGGGCGCAACGGATCATCATCGATCCATGATCCGTACGGATCGCCCTCTACGGTTCGGAACACATGTGGTCTGTGGATCCAGCAGTGCTCACGCGTTGCTAAATCCTCCTCGACATCCTGCTGATAATTCCCCTCTGAGAAAGGCGTTTGATTTGCCATCATGTATAAAGGTTCACTCTATCAAACTCAGTCGTTTTAGTTGATCAGAACAAAGGATCACTGATCGATATCTGATCCGTTCTCTGTTGCGCGCGCAGAGAGGCTGAATCCGCCATCCCTCTCTCTGTCAGCTGGATCATTGTTCTCTTTGATGGAGAAACCAGACTCATCTATTTCTGTCTAAGATAACGTGTTGTGTTGGACTTTTATACGATCTAATGAACATTAATATCATAACCGGTGTTCAGTAAGGAGAGCAAAGAGCAGCACCTCGATCGTCACCGTCACACCCCAGATCTTTGATCCGTTGCACCCCTACTGACGAGGGTGGTAAATTAAAGTGACACCTAAGAATTAAACCATCTAAATTTGTGTGACGAAGTAAAGTAATGTAATCTGTTGTAAATTATTGATACATCAAAATTGAGGCTCAAGTTCTGGTTTTGTCTCAGTTAAAACTTGGACAAATCTGATAAATACTCACACAAACTCTGTGATTTCAAAGGGTAACCCACCACCGTTGAAAAGCAACATAAGCTTGTCGTGTTCTTGGTTAAATCTAAACTTTTTGTCCAGCATGGCGTAGATGTAGAAGGTGAACATAGGAGCTCCAGATGGAGGTCTGACTGGATCTCTGGAGAGAAGAGAATGTGTTTACAGACCAGGCTGAGCCTTGCCGTCTGACTTCTGATAGCTTTATAGGATACTTACCGCATGTTGTGAGAGGTTTGATCAGCTGATTGAGACGTCGACACACTGGACTGTTTACCTCCTCCTTCTCCAGACACAGCTTTAGCATACGACTTTGGTTCGGCATCTTTTTCAGGTTGGGTTGTTGCTGCATCAGTAGAGACGGCTGGAGACGGATCCGTCTCCTCTCTAGACTTTAACTCTGATGACACTCCATCTGGATTCTCATTCAGCTTTAACAGAGTGTCACCGGCGTTTTCTTGCTGCAGCTCAGGTTCAGGTTTATCTTGTTTAAGCTGTGTTTCAGCAGAACTGCCTTCACCAAATTTTATCTTTTCATCGTCTGCGTCATCTTGTGTTGTCATGACGAGGTCCGTCTGTGTTTCCTGATTCTTTTGAAAAACAACTCTAGTCTGTGTGAACTTGTCTTTGCCTTCCTGTTTTCTCGTTTGAGTCTGAGCCTGCACCAGCTTAGTGTCTTTCTGGAGTTGTTCAGCAACCTTTTCTTCTTCTTGTAAGTCGCCTTCAGCCTGAAGATGCTGCTCTTTTAAAAACAAATCATCTTGAGTTTGGCTGCTTTTCATCTCCACAACATTCTGCTCTTCCTTTTCTGTGATTTCACTTTGGAGATCGACAACTTCTTTCACCTCTGAGTTTTTCTTTTTTCCTCTTCGATTTCTTCTTTTCCTCCTTTTTTTCTCATGACCCACGCTGTTGGGGTTTTCTGGTGACTGTTGCTGGAATACACATTTCAAACACCCTTATAATAATTTCAGAGAGATTTAAAACACCATGTTATTGCAGCGTTATTACCTTATTTCCCCTCCGTGGTCTTTTGGCTGTAACATCCTCTCTTTCCCTGGATTTTGGTTGTGATTCAGGGGCTCTGTTGCTGTTTCCTGCCCCATCATCCATCTTCAGGGACAACGTTCCCAGGAGAATCCTACTTTTCCGTTATCTGTCTGATAATCAACATTAGGTGGAGATAGAGCCTCAGTTTTGCAAAGTTAAACATTGTGAAAACAACACATAATAGGAAATACAATTAAAATGTCTTAGTCTAAGTTTTGCCTCTAAAATCAAATTATTTCAATTTTCTTCAGTGAATCTTTAACAGCTTAAAGAGGGAAATGTTTAATATTGTAGTTGACAAATTATTTGCAACTTTTTTTTTAATAATTGTTTTTTTAAATTTCCTTCAGTTCAATCAGTACAAACTGAAGTTTTTAATAACTGGTGATGACACTCAGAGAAAGAAACTAGAAATGCTCAGGGCCTTGGCATCATTTTTACAGTAATTTAAGTTTTACACACACCACATTAAAAATGTCATAAAGAGAGGATTTTATCACCTGAACAATATCACAACTGTTTCAACCATCTCAAACCAGTGCAGAGACTTTAGTCCTCATTCACCTGAAGGACTGATTTCTGGTCTTACTATGAAAACTAGATCTCAGATGCAGCAGTTTCAGAGCTCAAGAATGTTGAAAGCAACCAGACAGAAAGCTCACCTATTTTAAAGTCTCTGCATTGGTTACCTGTGCATTTAAAAACAGACTGTTTTATTGTTTTTTTACGGTTGTTTATGGTCTTAGTGGGGTGACTGTGACTCAGGGGATGAGATGTTTTCTACTAATCAGGAGGTCTGGGTTTAATCCCAGGCTCAAGCCATGTGTTGAACATCCTTGGAAAAGATAATGAACGCCCACCTGCCTCCTGGGCCCCGTGAAACTGGCTGCTGCTCCCTAGAGATGGGTCAGATGTAGAGAACAAATCCACTATGTTGTACTGTGGTATAGATGTATGTGGGCCACACATGACTTCCCCTTTTATCAGACCTGCTTTGACTTATGAACCCTCCAGATTTCTGTGGAACAGTCTCCTGAAAACCTGAGATCAGCTGCTGATATTTTTAAAAGTCAACACAAAAGATTTCTGTTCAGTCTCACTTTAAGTTAAATTATTTGTTCATAACTTTTAACAGGTCTTATGTTCTTCTGTCTTTAACTTTAATGTACGTTTAGCTTTGACTTTTAATTGAAACAACAGTTTAACCACTCATTTTACTGAGGTTTATTTTATAATAATTTTAACACAAAATTGGTAGTAAATACATGTTTGTTTCATGCATTTATTACTTTTACACTTACCCTTATCTAGTGTTTCCTCATTAATAACATTAATTCATCTTCTTAGTTTCCCAACAACTTCCCATTGTTTTAAATAATCCTGTATGTGGTTCCTGTCTGTTTGTTGCAATACTTTGTTTCTTGTCTGCTGTAAAGCACTTTGTACTGCTCTATGAAAGATGCTCTATAAATAAAGTTTGGCTGATTTAAACATAAATATATGAGGAAAAAAAGAGCATTTATACTAAAATAAACTAGATTGCAATTTACAGCAACATTAAATGAAATTAAAACAAAAACAAAGAACTAATTACTTTGGTTCACGCTAGCTCATTTTAAGCTAGCACAAATGTTTCAAAACCAAATAAAATGCGATAAAAGACGAAATATTTCTAAATGTTTATCCTCTGTAATAAAAAGTATAAAAAGTAAAACAGGACATTTTAAACGTAAAAACGTTGAAGTTTTATGTTGTTTGCCTACCTGTACCACTGTGTCGTCGAGGATCAAAATAAATGATCTGCAATCCTTGTTTTATTAGACAACCTACACTATAAGGGACCGTCCGCGAATGTGTCTATTCCCCTATTTCAGGTCATGTTTCTATTTTTTTTTTTTCATCAAAATAAACTGTTAGCAAGGAAACCATTTTCTAAAGAAAAGAGGGTTGGCTGGATGAATAAATTGACATAAAATTCGTTATTTGTCACATTTTTCTGTGGTTTTCTGGCCAGCACTTTTCCTACGGTCCCTAACTCAACTTGAAGCGTTTTCAGTTTCATTTCTGATCTCAAGAAACTTAAGCTGAGTTCAATGTGTCCTCGGAATTTTCACTTTCTATACCCACTAAGAGGAAACAACTATATCTGACGTTTTTGTTTTCTTTTTTCTTTTACAAGTGTGAAAACTAAATGTAATACCTATTGATTGAAATACGTTAACTCTTTAAAGGGCACGTGACCACATTTAATCAACTGATTTAAATGTTGATTTGTAGCTTAAACCTTAAATTTTTACAAAAAGGAGACTTAAAATAGTAAAGAAATTAAGAAAAAAAGGCATTTAAAAGTTAACATTTTAATAGCCCCTACAGTATAGAAAGCAATACAAACAATATACAATGTTATTGAAAAATTTTATTGAGATAAAAACACATTTACCAAAAGACTTTACTCCACTTGCCAGGGCTGAGAAAAAAGTACAAAAACAAATTTAAAAAAATCCCTAAGTTATCTTGGCTGATGGACAAACAGTAATCAAATGTTTTAATTGAAACTTCAGACAAATTGATTTATTCACCAGTCTCATTGATCCTTTAAAAAAGTTTTGAACCAACTTGTCGTTAAATGGCTGCATCACAACCCAACTGGCCTGGCTTCTATCAGTTGTTAATCTACAGACCATATTCACTGGTGACATCACTCAAAGGCAGGTGTAGTCTCTAAAAACAGGAAGTAGTCCTGACTGGAGCAAAGCTCATAGCTAGCCAGATCAGGCGAGATGCTGCTGCAGATGAGCTCTGCCTGAGACCGTTTAGTTCCTGATGTTCACGCTGCTGCAGCTACAGTAGCATAGTCATTCAGGTGCTGTTCTGTTGAAACAATCTAAATGGTCTCGTGCTAAATTTTAGATTTTTACTAACAGGTAATAAACAAGTTCTTCATTATAATCAAATTCAAACACTTTAAAGGTGAATTTTCAAGATTTTCCAGCACCTTACATTGGTGATGATTTACATGTGAACATATAAATTCAAAGTAATTTTCTCACTTTGTCTCAGGAAAGTAAATGCTTTTATACTTGAATCAACTGCAGCTGCAATTTTAAATAGAAATAATGCATCAATTCTGGTTTTGGCGGCCAATACCAGTAACTGATTTCTGTTCAGCTGTTACCTGCTGATACAGATTTTATATGAATCTGATTCGTCTCAAAGAACTGTATTTGTCACCTGTCTGCAGTAGCATCTCTACTAGCTCTGGTCAGAGAACTACTTCCCATTTCTAAAGACTCCGCCCACTTTGAGTGATGTTCCCCAGTGGGTGTGGTCCTTACTGTTGACAGAATGACCTGGATGGCCCTTTAGACTTCAGACATTTTGAGGTAATGAAATGAAAGTCAGTCCGATTGTTGGCTCTGATCAGCCTCTAAACATGTGACCTTTAACCTTTACTCACCTCTGCACTATAAAACAATAATGTAATATATTATTAAAATATAAAACTAAATCTACAGCCGATGAACTGATTCTGTTGTTTAAACACTGAACGGAACATGATGAAGCTTCATCAGCCCTGTGAGTTGATTTTTCGAATAAAGACTCTGCTTCTTCGTGCAGCAGGTCCAGGGTCTGGGGCAGCTTTTCCTGGAGCCAATCTGACAGGCTGGGGTTCTCCTCTTAACGGTGCCGGTTTCCTTCCTAAGCGCACATCGTCCACAAAGGCCTCAACATCTCCAAACCTGGCTGTAAGCTCAGCGAGGTGCTCCTTCAGGGCGTTGAACTCCTTGTAGAGATCTCTCAGAGCATCTGACAGCGGCTGGATCCTGCAAAGAGGGAAGTGGATTCAGTCAAAAATAACATGCCTAAAAATGAGTGAAAAATCAGTCAAAGGCCAAAGAAAACCTTAAAGATCTTCAGAAAGTCTAAAGATCTACTGAGCAAGGTAGTTTTAAAAGATTAGTTAGGTCTGGAAGAGATTTTAAAGAAATGGGCCTGGATTTCTGCACAGGACCGTGACCTAAAGGTCCAAACTGTAGACGACACGATGTATCCTGACCTTCCGTAGTCAGGCAGCACGGTGTTGTGGTCGTGCAGGAGCAGATCTTTGACCTGCGTCGTGATGGCGTACTTCCAGTTGTCCAACACCAGCGTGAGGTTTGCACATCCTCTGCTGTTCATCCTGTCTGCTGCAGGTCAGCAAATCGATCACAGAACATAGGTTTTAGAAATGAGGTTGGATACTTTTCAGTGAAACTAAAAACTGCATTTCACCATTTGGAAAGAAGATGAACAGAAAGGAAAAAGAAGAAAAAGATCATTCAAAGATTAAAGAATGCTTTAGAGTGGTCACAATATTTAATGTGATTTTTTTTTATGTTCAAACTTTAAATCTACAAATAAATTTAACTAATAATGACAGTTTCACTCAGGTCTTCAGCAGTTTTCGGCTAAATCTTTCAGCACTCAGACAGCAGTTCAACAACAAATGCAACTTTTTGGAATCAACCTGAACTGGCATAAATGACACTATGTCAACATAAGAGTCAAGGTCCTTAAATTTGCTAAAACTGATGATTATTTTATTTAAAAACTGCAGTGAGAAATTAGCTCAGACATCATCTTTATAATTTATTACATCAACAGTCCAGTTCATGTTTAATGCTACTAAAAAAATGTTTAAATAATGTCACATTTGAGAAGCACAACTCATAATAGATCCTCAAATGGCAACAATATATGAATTTTGTATTTTAAAAGTCACTTTTTAAAGCAAACCTGTTAAATGTAAAAGATTAAAGGATGCATCTGTAAATTTTTGCCATTACAAGAAAGGAAAATCATTAGTTAAGAATAAAGAATGATGAGCACGAACGATGCAACCTGCTCCTGACTGCGTTTTAAAGGTTTTACAGTGATGCATTTATTTTGAACTTGCCTTCATTCCTGTGATCACACTCTGGCTTCTGAGCAGCAGCCAGAGCTGCAGATAAGATGAGCAGAACTCCAACGGTCTTCATCCTGTCAGAAACACATAAAAAAGCACCTCAAGATTCTGAGAGCAACATCAACTGTGATATGTTTAAAAAAAAGGAGAAGACCGTGATGATGTGGGAAACTTACCTTCAGTGACAAACAGTGGAACAATTCAGTGTGCAAAAAGAAAACAGCTGCTTTTGATCTGGAACAGAGGGAGGGTCTTCACAGCTTCCTTCACATCACGTATGACGTTTTAACGAGTTCCTAATATCAGTTTTCCACCTGTCATAACCCCACGTTTAGGAGCACGACGTCATAAAGTGTTTATTTTGTTCGACTTGATGGCTTATTGCTAATATTTAGTGAGAGAATATTCGGGAAGCATGTCTGCAGCGTGAGCTCAGTCCTCAGAGCGTGTCAGTGAGAGTTTCTGATGTTCCAGGATCGAAAACAGCTTCAACATTCCTGCTCGTCATCTGCTGCCCATCTGCAGCACTGGAAATCAATTACATCCAATATGAAGAACAGAACAGTAATGTACTAAATCCTAAAAACAGAAGAATAAATTCAGTTAGCTAAAAACACATTAAAATTTAAAAGGTGAGGAATCTGACCAACGTTAATGATTTGTTTTCTAAATGATTCATCCATTGAAGGCTTTTTATTTTTCTAGGATTCAGACATTGATTGATGATGTCTGGGCCTCACGTTTTTATTCAACAGAAGTGAGCTCCAGGTTTCATGTAGCTGCATCTATTTTTAACAACTCCATCCAAATATTTCACAGCAGGTCACAGAATTTGGGTGGTTTTCTTAAAAAGAAAAGAAAAAAAAGGGGGGGGGGGGTTCTAAATTAATTTTAAGAGGAATCCTTCCAGCGTGTGTTGAGCAGAAAAAAAGAACCATCTGATTGTGTTTATTCCTTTTATTATTTGTTTCAAATCCAGGTGAACAGCAAACATTTTTCAGGGTCCTCAGTTAGCTCAGTGGAAAGTGAGGACAGGCTGTAGGTCCAAGAGCGAGCCTGCTCAGCAAACGGCCTCAGAGCGGTACAAAAGGAAAAGGCTGCTGTCATCTGCTAGCGTAACATCAGAGAAACCACTCTGCTGAATCCAAACAGGGTAATCCTCCAAAAAGATTCATCAAATTAATCTAAAACTAAAAACATTCTTAACTGATGAACCAAGCTCATAAATTAAAGGAGTCACTGATGACTCATCTGAACTGAAGAGGTGGTTTTACGGATTCCATCAGTTGGGATCATTGCTGGAGCGACACAGCAAACAAACTCAGGAAGAGAAACTAATGATTTAGGTAAAAGGGCTGTGTGCGTTATTGGTAGGGATGGATCCAGAGGATTTTCTCAGTCTGGGTTTCGGTGTGATCTACCGGTTTTTAACGAGTCCAATTTGATAGAGGCACTTTGATTCTGGTCGCATGTTGATCACATTTAAAATGGCTTTAAAATGCTGACATCAGTGTTTTAGTTTGTATGAATGAAATAAAAACAAGAACTTTTTGGAATTTTGTGTATTTTGGTCCCAGTGTCAACCTCACTGAATAAAATCCAAAAGAAACCAGATTTAACTGACAAATGTGTTTAAAAAAAATCAAATTATCTCAAAAAGCAAAGCTATCACTGGTGGTTTTTGCCTTTTTTAAGTAGTTGTCTTTATTAAATCACTTTTAGCTCCTGAAAAAACTGCAGAATAACTTTCATAACATTGCCAAAACTTATATTCTGATTTATCTCAGCTTGGAATGAATGTAGCCATTATTAATACACCGGTGTTTTATTTTTTGTCTGCGGTGTAAGAGTTTTGTGTTTTTAGGTTGATTTTTTTAATGTCATTAGGAAGATTTTAATGCTTTTAGATTTTAACCTCTGCAGCTCTTTAAAAGTGTGAATCTGAATCAGAACCAAGTAGTTTAAACCATCCAGCTTGCAGACTTGCATCACTGTTTTTTCTCTCCCACAGGGACCTCCAGCACCTTGACTTTGAGCAGCAAAGTTTCAGAAGGCTGAGTGATGGAAAAACCACAGGAGTCCACCAAAGCGGGAACAGAGGTTAAGTTCTGGTCCATTTGCTCCAGGGTGAGAACAAAAACAAGTAAAAGTGGAAGGTTTACAGAGGCGAGAGTGACGAGCACCAGTTGTTTCTAAAGCACCTCAGAGCTAATTCAGATGAAAACAGGAGTCCTGGGATCAGAGGAACAGAAAGTGTGTGTGTGTGTGTGTGTGTGTGTGTGTGTGTG
>SSNR01000789.1:5619-47315 GCA_006937965.1 Callopanchax toddi | reverse complement strand
GCTACATATTGTGCCTGCTCAAGTTTAAACCATCACACGTGAACGGTGAAAATGTTTCAGAAAATACAACAGAAGGTTGATAACCATCATCAAGATGATGCTTCTGGGATCAGTTGGGGTTGCCTTTTAAATCTGGGACTAATTTTAACACAGAAAATATAAACTCTAGTCTCTAGTTAAACAGATTTTCTCAGGAGCTCTATGTGTTTGGAGGTCGACACTTTGACCGATGATTGTTCCGTGAAGGGCTTACCAAAAAGCAAGGCCTGCAAAAACCTGACAGAGCAGAGTCCGAGCTGAAGAATCAAAGTTTTAAGTTACACGCTACAATCTGATAATTAAAAAAAAATCAACTCACTTAAATAACAGCATCATTCCTCAAAGGTATTTATACACAGCAAGATGTTCCAGAAGTCATTGTGAGAGTGAGAGAGGAACTGAGGTGAAAAAACATCCCAATGTTGAGTCTTTGCTGTCGTCCTGAGTCACAGCAGGATCCATTTGAGCCACACAGAGGAGGGGGGGCGGTATTATTTCAAAGGTTTGTGGCCACAGACAAAAGAGCTCACTTTTCATGAGAGCTGCTGTAAGGAGGGATGGAAAAACCAAAAATGAATCAGCCTGACTTTACTCAGATACTTGGGTGTGAACGAGCTCATCCTTCTGGGTGATCAGCAGCCTGAAGGACGACTGAGGTGAAGGAAAACTAAACTGAGTGTTTGAATCTTGCAGCTGGAACCGGTGTGGTAAATATGCTCAGGGTGGAAGTCTGGTGGAGGGTCTTAACTGCGGGGCAGGCTGCATATTTCACAGTGCTCTGTGCCGGGCTGGTTCATGAAGGTGCAGTGGAGGCAGGACCACATGGCTGAGGAGGAGGTGGGAACCGAGGGGCCGCCCATGGCCCCGTAACCCAGAGAGCTGGACGGCTGCCCACCGACTGTGCCTGCAGGGACAGGAGACAAACAGCAGGATATTACTGGGGGGCTCCCATTCTCTGCCCCAATTCTCTTTGCATTTTACCTCCTCCCACTTGGAAATGTTTTGAAAAAACATTGTGCTGCTGCTTATCATCTTTATGCTGACGAGTCACAAATTTATCCGTCCTTACAGCATCAGAATCAAAGCTCCCAACTCTTTCCTGAGACGCCTTAAAGGGATACTCCACCGGGAAGTTATTTTTTGTCTATTGCCATATTCCTCAGAGTTAGATAAGTGGGCAAAAACTATTTGTAAACAGCCCAGACGTTTTCCTGATCCGGCAGGCGGATATTCGCGATACTCCTTTAGCATTAGCTTAGCATAAAACACTAAGTGAATGGTACCTACTAGCATGCTATAATGTACCATTCACTTACAGTACAAAGCCCTGCGTTCAGATGCAGCGTCTCTCCTGACCTGAATAACCTGAATAAATGGGTTTTGCTCCTGTCAGTGGACTACTTCCTGATTCTAGAGACTCCGCCCTCTTTGAGTGATGTCACCAGTGGATATGTAGTCCTGACTATAGATAACTGATAGAACAGCACTTTAAAATGACCCAAATGTTCCGTTAGGATAATAAATGATGTTTAACAGCAGAATCATCTAATTTTTGTTTGTAATGTTGAACAAAGTTTGTCTTTGCTGGGTTTTAATAATCAGAGATTGTAAAATCCAAAGTGAATGAAGTCAGGTCCAGTTAAACTGAGCGACTTACTGCAGAGCTGCTCGATGGTGGCCCACTGCTCAGACTTCTTCCAGGTTTGTGCCAGATCCTCATTCGAGGTCTTCACTGCCTCGAGGAGAAGGCCAATGCTGTCCTGCAAACACAAACACATCTTCTCACTGATGCTGAAACAACACAGACTTTGGTTCTGTTCGACTGGGTTTACCACAGAACACGTCAATCTTATTATCACGTTTATTACAGGAAGTTTAACAAAAAGTTAAGATTAAAAACCTGCTCAGAGTGTTAACTACCTGAGAGCAACAAAGAAAAGAAAAAATAAACCACAAACAGGGAGAGTGATGACTTTAGAGGATTGACTCACTCTCAGAGGCATGACTTCGTTGGTGACGAGGAAGAGGAGCAGATGGAAGTCTGAAACAATGTCCAGGAATGATGTGGAGGAGCACTGGGACAGGTACGTCGCTAAACTGTGAAAATCCTGGAAACAAGCACAGGGTTCTTACAACTTCATTGAGGAGAGTTTCTTCAAATGTCATCTTGACTATATGTTGTTTATCTGTAGGGTCGCATCTTTTATAAAAAATAACCACGTGCTAAGCTACAACTTGACTGATAAACCAACTTGTGAATTCACACAATGTTCTTGAATTCTTCTTGAATTTTGCATAAATTGGTTAATTTTTATTACCTAGTATTATCAATATTTTTAATTATAAGAAATAGAAAACATTTGTGAGAAAGGTAGGCATCCATAAGCTTTAGCTTCACCCTTTTTGTTTGTTTATAAAAATATCTAAGGAGTTTGATATTCACATAGTTGTTTTGTTGGACTAATTGTTATTAATGTCTAAATGTTTTGAAATCTTTCGTCTTGTAAGAAGCTGCTAAGTAAGAATAAATGTTTTAAAAAGTAGATTTTTGTATATTTCTGTGCTTTTTTTTTTTTAAACTAGGGAATACTTACTTGTGTCTCTCCAAGGATGTCACGGTTTTCAATGGGGAAGCGTTGTGTGGAGGTGAAGGTGTACTGAGGGTCTTTTGGAAAAGTTGTGGTTATCTAATAGAAAAACAAAGAGAACAAATCTATGAAAGTTGTAAAGAATTTAAACAATAAAAGACTAAAGATATTCAACTCACATCTATGATAAGATACTCCACAGGAAGAGGCCGAGCTAAAAACGTGACGTCATTTCCAAATTTGTCTTTGTCCTGTTGAATTAAAAAACATGAATAAACACCTGACCCCAAATGAATCATCTGAAAGTGACGACTCGACCAGAAAGAACCAGAAAGCCACTTTGTTTTCTGATAAAAACACAAATTGTGTTCATTTTTTAACAGTGGTGTTTCACGTGTGAAGGTCTCACCTTATAGAAGACGTCTGGAACGTACTGCTCAGGGCTCGACTCTTTAGCGTAGCCCAGCTCAGGAGCGTCTTTGCAGGGCAGCAGGCACTCGTCTCGCACCAGAGCCATGCACTGATTGGATACCTGGTATCCTTCAAAGTGCACCTGATTATCTGGACCACCTGTGCACAGAACACACGTTGTTTGTTGTAAAAGGCTTTATTAATGATTCTAAAAGCTCTGTTTTGGATTTTAACTATTTGATCTATATTTGTTTTCAATGCATTTCCCCAGGTTTCATCTCAATATAACACGAGTCACCACTAGAGCAGCAAAAGATATGAAAGATTTCTCATTCAATAAATGGTAAATGGCCTGTATTTATGCACTCTCCAAAGCGCTGTACAGCCCAACAGTCATTCACCCATGCACACTCACTTTCACACACTGGTGGTGATAAGCGACATTGTAGCCTCAGCTGTCCTGGGACACACTGACGGAGGTGGGGATGCCATGCACCGGCGCCCGCCAAGTCCCTCTAACCACCACCAGTAGGCAAGGTGGGTGAAGTGTCTCGCCCAAGAACACAACAACAAAGTAACCCAGCCACAGTTGGGATCAAAACGGCGATCATCCAGCTGCCAGACCAGCCACTCGGAAGGTTTATGTTTTCTCTGGTTATTGTTTTAATCATCAGTGAGGCCAAAGACAGTGTTTGAACCGAGTTACCTGTTGCAACAACAGTCACAAACTTAGATCCGAAGTATCCATCTCGAGAAAGTCTGCAGGGGTTTGAATGTTGGTTCTGGAAGAATCCAGACATGATGCACTCCTCTGAACTCAGGTAATACGAGTCCTGACAGAAAGTTGAAGATATGTATGTCAAATGGAGGAAAGTGGCCTTAATTTAAACTACAAAGTGTGTCCTCACCTGGTTTCTTGTGTAGCGGACAGTACCTATCCTCGTGTCCTCGGACAGGAGGTCAGTGAAAATCCAGCCCACCTACAAAACCAGAACGAGAACAACAGATAGAGGATTAACTTAAGTTGGGTCAACTAAATATGTAATATAGTTTTCTAACTGTAGAGGTTGGCTAACAGGTAATGTAGCGCTTTGACACATCAGTAGGACTTTTTAGAGCATGACGTGTTTTAAATACCAGAAAATTAGATGTAAATTGTCACCACTCTGCAGCAGTGTCTTTCCTGATCTAACTAGCTATGAGTATTGCTCTGGTTAAAGGACTACTTCCTGTTTCTAGGGACTCTGCCCACATTGATTGATGTCACCAGTGTGGGTATGGTTCTTACTGTAGAGTCACACACAGCACAGTCCTGTCCAACTACTATTAGAGAACATGCTGCTGCAGTGTCTGAATACAGAAAAATAGATTTTTAGCTTGTTTTGCTAACTGTAGTTAGCCTGATCACTGAGAATCCTGCTGGTTTTCTGACTAGAGACTGGAACAAGTTAGGTCAGTTCTGGGTTCTGACTTCTGACGTACATGGAATGCAGCATTATACTTTCTTCCTACATCTTTCTCAGATATGGCTACCATGACAATGTCCACATCATCTAATCACCAATGAATTTTGGCTGATTCTGATCATTTGCCGATTATTTAGCAAATCTCTAGTTTTGATGACTTTATTCAAAATTCATTTACTTTCAAAGCTTTGAAAATTCATTATTAAAATTCAAGCTTTTTCAAGGATTTCAAGCATTCGTAAGAACTTGGTCAACAGAACACCCATGAGGAAATAAAGCCAACCTTGCAGAGGCCCAGCTTGGCAGCAATTTCATCCACAGCTGCAGCTTTGGGATCCTCCAGCAGTTCCAGGCTGTTCTGGGTCGCACTCTGAAAACCCCCGAAAATCAGAAACACAATTTAATAATCGCTCAAACTGATCAGAAGGCACAATTGAGTACACGTATGTCTCAAATAATTAGAATATCATGAAACAGTTCATTTTTTTCACTCATATCAGAAAGTGAAACTTGCATATTACATTGAGTATTGGGGCCTTCATTATCTGTAGCCATAATCATCAAAATTACAAGAAATAAAGGCTTGAAATATTTCACTCCATGTGTAATGAATCTATATAAAATATGAGTTTCACTTTCTGAGATTAGTGACAAAAGATATGGAACTTTTTCACAATATTCTCATTTTTTGAGATGTAGGTGACATGAGAAGAAGTTCAGTAAGGCTCTCACCTGCGGGGGCTCATAGATGGCTGCCACCTCAGCCCTGATGCCCAGAGGGATGTCTGTGTGCTCGGTGTACCGACCGTACAAGTAGCCCATCCTCTGGCTGCCCGTTTTCCTCCAGAAGTCCAGGAAGCGGTCGGCGATGGTGTGGTTCTCAAACATTATGTTGTCCACATGTCTGTATTTCTGGGAGCAGAACGCAAACATTTCTGGCGTGCATCAAGTCATAAAGAGAACCTCGCTGTCAGCTTGTCATGTGACTTTCACTTAAGTTTCAGCTCATGGAGCTAATTTTAAGAGAAATTTTCAAACTAATTAATCAGCATCCCTGAGTAGACGCTTTATCTCACAACTTTAAAGTTAGTGAATAACAGCATTCAGTGCAATGTAAACAAAACATGTCAGCACGCTGATGACATGCAAACTTTTCCTAAACCACAGCAGTTATGTTTCATAAATAAACAAATGACAAAATTTGCTTACATTATTAAATCAGCTGCAACTCAACGGTATCTGAATCATATCAGTATCAATGTCATAAGCTCTAGAATTACGCCATCTGGTGGCAGCTTGTTTCAGCAGCTTAGTTTTGTTACCAGTGATTTTTGTTTGGAAAATTTTCTTCATCTCATCTTCCTGACTGAAGGCGTTGCTGTTTGAGTGATTTTTTTTTCTTTGTGTCCTAAATAGAATGAACAGAATCTTTTTTTAACAGGAGGGGGCCATACCTGTCTGTTGAGAGTGATGGCGCTTGGCTGACACTTGGTGCAGATGCCCTCAGGCCAGGGAGGATGACCCTCACAGCCTGACTTAATCTTACAGCTGATGTTCTCCAAAGCTGCAAACTTCCCTCTGCAGGAAATCAGAACCAAGTCAGAATCTGACAGAAGGCATGAGTTATGAGATCAATTCTAAACTAATTCCTCACTTATCAGCTCCACCAGTCAGCTTGCGAAGGTACGCGTGGAATGACATGTGCTTCACCGGTGGGTCGAGGTGATTCAGGTAGTCTTCATCAAAAGGCTGCGGGGGGAGCACCATTTAGGATTGTGTTAAAACATCAGTCTTCACATTTAAAAAGAATAAGAGTAGTTACCTCTAATGGTACACAGTGCACACATTTTCCAAGGGCGCCATGACGACATCTGGAATGAAAATAGATTCATTAAGTTTCCCACATCTGCGTTTGATCCATCTGTGAGCAGCTAATCTCGTTCTTACAGCTGAGGGTCTCTGTTTCTGTAGATCTTGCCGTCTTGCTTGGCCAGATACTGATCGATCTCGTCCTCCTGGACCTGGGGTGCCGAAGAGGATCGAGGAATCAAAGAGGACGAAGAGGAAGATAAAGAAGTGGATGAAACAGATGGGAGGGATGATGATGTGTGTGGGGTGGCTGTGTCCATAACCTCCCCGGAAGAGGTGGAGGATGAAGAGGGGAACAGAAACAACATGTCCCCATGCCTGCAGAGAAAAAGATTCAACTGTAAAGTTTTTTTAAAAAAGGGCAAAAAAACCCCAAGAAAATGTCATCAGCAGACACGTTATCAGGGTTCTTACACCTTTGTCACAATAAAATTCAAGCACTTTCAAGGGAGGTTTTCAAGATTTCCAGCACCTCACATGATTTACACACACAAACACTAAAAAAACTATAAAGTCTGTAAAAATGGGGCAAAAGGTACTGTAGAAATTTGAAGGAATCTTCCATTTTCAAGGATGTTTTATTTGTATTTTTTTTAAATATTTTTCTGCATGAGGATAAAAAGAAATGTCTAAACACTTAATGGAAACAACCTGGCAGAAAATCATCAGGACATTGTTTTTCTTCTGACATTTTCTTACGGTGTACATATACACTCAAAACAAATATTTCATTTCATTGTTTAAGAAATTTTTACTGCATTTGACCAATTTCAATTAGTTTCAAGCACTTTATTTAAAATCCAAGCACTTTCAAAACCTTGAAAATATCACATAATTTTAAATACCAAACTATTTATTAGTTTGATTGTTTTAGCAGATATTTTCATTTAATTTGATCTTTTTAAATATTAATTGATTGCCATGTTTTTACTAAAACAAAACAATGTTCTGGAAAAAAAAGTCACTTTCTAAATATTGAATGAACAGACTAAATATTCTGTCATTTTCACCAGATTGTCAGAGTTGAGCTCTGAAATCCAAATTGTTGACTTTCAGTTTAACTCACTTGATCTTCAGCAGGCTGAGGGTTTTGTTCTGGGACAGAACCTCTCCGGTCTTGTTGCGGTTCAGGTAAACAGAGAACCCGTTGGAATTAAACCCAAATTCTTTGGCCACCTGTAGGAGACAGAAAATATCACACATCAAAAGGAAGCTTCAAAAATGACCTCTTCCTCAGATGATAATCAAGGCTGCTTGTTGCTGACACCAATCACTCAGAGCTGATTAAGAAAAAGCTTCTTGGCATTAGAGATGTCCAGCTGGTTAGGAACACCTCCACAGTTTGCTAAATAAAGTTTTCAGAAACACACTGGGCAGTTTGGAAGGTCCTGCATCCTGTGGCACTTTAACATTATGTGCTTTATGGCAGAAAGTCAGGCTAATTCTGACAGTTTACATAGTTATATCAATTAAGATGTATGGACTTCAATACCAATTTTAGAATATTTGACAATAAACAAGTTAGTCATTTTGACATTAAAATTAAATTTATGAACGTAGGAAATTTATATTTAGATATCTAAACTATAGATCATCATAACTCAAACAAGGACTAGAAAGAGGACAGTAAGCAATTTAGAGAAAACATTTGGCATATTTATCTTATCAGACAACATGGACCAGATCCTCTTTCAGACCACCTCTACTCAGTCAACTTCAGACTCTTGGTTTTGGTTTTCTCTGATCACTGAGAGCTGATCAGCAGCGAATGAAAGCTGCTCCTGCCATTGATCTGAACTTTATACTGCTGCAACACAGAAACATGCATTTTTAATAAGGTGCTGCTGCGACACTGCTGGAGTTCTGATACATTTCAGGCTTTCAACGTTGAAGCTTTTAACTCATCTATGAATACTGTAGGTGCTTGCGTGTGAATCAAAGTAATGAGAAGTAAATTAAAAGCCAAGCAAATATTATTTTCACATTATCAACAAGTCATTTTGCATCAAACTGTGTGAAACGATGTAAATGTAGAGGAGCACCGCTCAGGGTGGCAGTCTGTTTCAGCAGCCCTGTTTCGTTACCAGTGATTTCTGTTTTGAGGATTTTCCATCTTTATGTCTGTTGAAGGCATTGCTTTTTTGATATATTTTGTTGTTCTGGTCTCAATCATGTGCTGCCTGCTAGGAGGATTTCTGTTGCAATTTTTTAAACTTTTTAGTAATCTGTTTTGATGCTTAACCATAGCAATGAGTGACTTGTTTACAAGAGGGAGAAGCTCATGATATCTCTAAATCTCAAATAAAACTCAAACTGTGACCCAAAATGGACCAGCTTGAAGCTCTGAGGATCCAGTCAGAATATCATGTGTTTTACTGAGATGTGGCTGCAGGATCAGATACAAACTCCAACGTCTCTCTGCCCGACTTTCAGACGATACGAGCAGACAGAGATTATAAGAAAAGAGGAAAACGCAAAGGAGGTGGATTAGCAGTCCTCCTCAACAACAGATGATGTAATCCAGGACATGCTGCTGTGAAATATCATCTCTACAGCCCAGATATCCATCCATCTTCTGTAGCCGCTTAGTCCTCCACAGAGGGTCGAGGGGGAGCCGGTGCCTATCTCCAGGGGTCAAGGGGCGAGAGGCGGGGGACACCCTGGATGGGCCACAGCCCAGATATTAAAGTGTTAATTTAACAACAGACTGTCTTCAGTCAGAGGCTTCTGCTAGGACATAGAAGATCCTTCCTGTCCACAGCTAGAACAGCTTGCAATGGCTTTATGAAGAAACTTAAGGAGTTACTGAAACAACCCGTCAAACTGCTGCCTTGTCTAGCATGCACCGCTAAGCATCGTCTGAACTCCCTGAATGGACCCCCATCCCCCTCCAGAGCCTTTTGTAAATACTGGAAGCCAAGAGAGCGCACAAGAGCAACACAGGAATGATCTGCTCTGGTATTTTCTGCATAACTTCCTGCATTCAAAAAAGAAAAAGTTCAGCACAAACAAAAACCCTGTTGGTTTGGTTTGGAGTGAATTTGCTCCTTTAGTTTCTGAAATGACAGGCCTTCCTCCACAGATAACTCACTGGCTCAATCAAAGTTCATGTGTTAAGAATAAGAATAAAGTAATGTCTGAAGGAAGTTACATGCTTATTTTCTATGAATTATTTTTATTATGCTGTAAAATGAGCAGATATAAACGACATCCACTGCATGTGATGTGTAATACGAGTGCCTCAAACTGCATGAGAGCCTTGCTGCGAGTTATGTCCACCTGTTTATTCAGAGAGCTATGAGCAGTGGTATCCCTCAATGGATGACATAGGACATATTTTTACTGGCATTGTGTATTTACAAAAACAGTAACTCTGTCAGATCACGACATTAAAAAAAAAAAGGTTTTATCCAGATATAAAAATATATCCGTCTTGCATCTCCAAAAATACACCTTTTCAGAAAATAAAAAAATACATTTCTTTTACCAAAAACAAACCTTGGTCTATCATTTCACGAGTTTTTTTTATGCTTTTCTTTTAAGTTACTCATAAAACCACAGATAGATGTGAAAGATGAGCTAATTTATGTAAAAACATGAAAGTGATATAAAATGAAGGAGCAAGGTTTTAGCCTGACAGCGACAATGTGTAAATCTAACAGCTGATGTGCATAATTTTACAACAAATTGTTCATCCACCCTTTAGTCAAGTTGTCTTTTTTGTAAATTTGTTCCCCATTACTTTATGTTTATGCCTTCCTCTTCCCATAAGAGTGAGCAGTGGAAACAAGACACAAGAGGCAAATTTAACCAATTTGAGAAACTCCTGCCTCTTAACAGCATCTTAAAAGGTCCCATGACATCAGTTTCCATGTTTTCTGACTTATCTATCATGTTGCAACGTTGAGTTCTCACCTTAAACATGCCAGAAAGAGCAAAAAACGGCGTCCATCTGTCTCCTAGTCCAGCCAGTGAGAAGCTCTTCAAGATTTCAGACCCAGGTTTCAAACCGTTTTTTTCACTCCAGCCCGCTATGAGGTCATAGTGATCCGGACTTGCTTATATGGTAAATTCTCCTCCCACATTCACATTCACGACAACTGGAGCGAGGCCAGGCCCGGCGCCAGTGGGAGAGGGAGGAGGGGGCGTTTGACACACATTGGGGGGGCGGATTGTCACCGAGGTGGTGCGCTTCCATCGGTCCCGACGGTCCGCGGCGCGCGCCCGCCCGGACCACAATGAGTGCTCCTCTACCGTGGAGCGCAGCGGGACTACAGAGCTGCGCACATAACGCACCTGGCAACTGGGTTCGGACCTGATCTTTCAAGCTGATCAATACATCATTTTATTCTGCCTTTCTGACCAAATGAACCACGGACCAGTACTTATTTAATTATGATCAATCCTCCTACCTTCATTCGTGGCTGATGAGCTCAATCTCCTCAGAAGGAGATCTTTCCTCTTCACCTCGACTGCAGGCTGGAATCCAAACACCGGTACAGAGTAGAGGAGCTGACAATACGGTTTTTCAGAACCATGAACAGAACACTCAATCGTCTCTAAAACCGATGAGGAATGAGTAACTCCGACTCTTTCATCTCTGTTTTTCTTAAATCCAGTAATGGTTCCACCTTCTCACGCTCCAAAAACGTACAACAACATACAGCAAGACGCTAGCTGCTAAAGCTCCAACTTTACCGAGCGTCCGTGATGAGTTCAAGACAACTTGTAACAACCAAATGTGTTTATTAAATTGTTTATTAAAATGTTCATATTTTTCATTTTGTATGGATACAAATTTAAATAAAAATGTTAGAACTAGTTGAACATGTTTCTATGATTAATAGAATTTTACAAAATTTTCAGGGGGCGATGTAGTTCATTTAGGGGGGCGATGCCCCCAAACGCCCCCTCGTGGCGCCGGGCCTGAGCGAGGCAGTGCCGCCGCCATTGCCCATAGATCGTATAGTGTTTAGTTTCAGTTTCGTTTCTCTTTCACGCGACGGCACTGCCCCCTGCTGCAGCAGAAGTGCCAGGCTGCCAAATAAGGAGAAACCCAGCAGAACCGGAAGGCGGCGCTTTCTTCTGATCTCTGAGTTGCTCGTTAGGAAATAATTACAGCGTATTTTGAGTTATAATGGTGCAACGCTGATCTAGAGGCATCAAAGATTACATCTGTTTAATATAAAGTGATTTAAATATGGAGTCACAGGCACTTTAAACTCCACTGCCCTGAAACAGTTTACATTTCTGCCAGAAGATAATTTCATGTACTCATAATTCAAACAGGAGGATGAAGGGGAAAGAAAACAAGGAGATATGAATGAGGAAAAAGTAGTGTTTTTATCGGAATGTGTTACCTTCTTTAGAAAAGCAGCTGCTGTTTCTCTCTTGGTGGAAGGAATTTTCTTCATCCCATCTGGGGACTGAACCCTAATAATCTGAAAAGACAAAACAAAGTTCAAGTTAAACTAATGTTTGAGTTACATTTAAAACACACATCATCATCATCACAGCTCCTGTGAAGGGTCGGGTGTCGTCCCACACCAGTGCGTTGAGCCTACTAGGTGAATCAGTTGTTTCCAGTGCTGGCGATCTTGTGCCAGTTGCTCCACATTCGCCACGGCAACCCCGGATTGCTGGAGGTTGCCCGCCACGACATTGAACCATCGAGTGCGGGGTTTACTTCGTGGTCGTCTCCAGCTTGCGGTTGGTTCTCAGAGCCTTGCTATCAAAACAAAACCATCGATTCTTGCAGCCAGAGTCTTGTTTAAAGGGTAGGTCTCCGAGCCATAGAGCAGAATGGAGAGTACGGCAGAGTTATAAATACAGAGCTTCGTCTTGCGTGAGATGGTCTGGTGCCCGCAGAGTGGTTTCCAGAGAGACTGCAGAGTTGATGCAGCCAGGGCTCTTCTGCGGTTGATCTATGGCTTCAGCCAGGTCTCCGTTGTCTGTCACTAAGGAGCCCAGATACACAAAATTCTTGACAGGCTTGATGAAATCATTGCCAAGGCATATTGGAGGTGGATCTGGTCCATCCCCGATATGCATGAACTTGGTTTTGGTCCAGCTCACTTGGAGGCCAAGCATCTCTGTCTCTTCACTGTAGATGCCCAGAGCATCACTCAGCTCACTGTGGGATGTGCTGAGCAAGATGGTGTCGTCGGCGTACTCCAGGTCGAACAGGTGGTAGCTGCCGAAGGACACTCCGGGGACCTGTTCACAAACCCTGCACATCAGATGGTTGACGATGACGCAGTTGAAGAAGTCAAGAGCAGCCACGCAGCCCTGTCGGACGCCACTGGAGATTTAAAACCAGTCAGAGTCTCTGCCGTTGATACGGACACAGCTCTGTGTGTTGCTGTGGAGAAGTTTGAGTAGGGCAACGATCTTGGGTGGTGCTCCCCCAGCTTGAAGGATACTCCACAGTTAAGTGTGGCAAACGGTGTCAAAAGCAGCCTTTAGATCAGGGGTCACTAACAGGCGGACCGCGGTCCGGATCCGGACCCAGAGCCGGCTCTGTCTGGACCCAGCAAATCCAGACCCGGTCCCTGGTCTATAAGGAGCAGGCGTGTCCGAGGAGACACGCGAGCGCTAATGAGCAGGTTCGTTGCTCACTCGGAACCCGCGGAACTCGCCCTCCCCCTGCCATGGTTCGGAACTCAGTCCCGGACCGGAGTCCTGGAGACGAAGCCGAGCGCCAAGCGAGTGGCGCACCGCGGCAACTCCTTTAGTTCGCTAAGCTCCCCCTACACCACGGTCGGGCAGCCCCTCCCGTAGCTTCAGAAAGAGATCTACTGCTGCAGAAAGGCGCCACGCACACTAGTGATGCGGGTCAGGGTTTAAACCGCCCCGCATCGCTGCGTCTATTTTTAGAACCCGCCCCGATCCGTCTCATTAAAAACACGTTATAATGACTGAAAGCCTTTTATTTAGTCTGACGTCTCCAAAATAAAAGTTTTTTACCTTCTCTAAAATGTGCTCATGCAAAGTTTGCAGAGTACATCATTTCTCCGTTTTCTTTTATAAATCCTAAAGTTTGCGGAGAAAGTGACTCTCTTTCCGACCCGTTTTTTTTTTGTTTGTTTTGTTTTATAAATTTTATATAAAATATAACAAATTATAAACATATATATTTATTTTATAAGTTTTATAAATGAGGCCACAGCGGTCGCAGAGCGAGAACCGGACGTCTCTCAGCGTCATTACACCTGCAGACGCTCACACGCACAGACACACACAATAACGGATAATTTAGCTGGAGGGATGTATTTCTTGGCTGATCTGGGAGCGCCACCCTCACCCGCTGCAGAATTCTTCAAATTGGTTAAAGGACTAGGAAAGAGGTCGCGCACTCATGCAGCGTAGAGATGCTGGAGAGGACGCAACAGGTGCTGGAGAGGTGAAGAAAGGAGGAGAAGCTCAGAGCAGGTAGACGAGCAATGATCCAGGCCATTGTCAGTAATCAGTTCATTCTGGTCAAAAACTGGACCAGAGTGTCAAAATAATGTCGACTTTTCTGCATCTGAACAGCAGAAGAAAAAAACAATTTTTCTCAAAAATTTACTTCAACCACAAACTAATTAATGGGGATCTTGTGCTCAGAGAATATATGTTTAAGTATTTAAATATAAATAAAAATAATTATCTATCCATCCATCTATCTCCAAATAATTATTTATATATAAAAATACACACACACACACACACACACACATATATATATATTTATATATATATATATGTGTGTAAGCAGGTTGCTGCCCCCGGACCGAGGACCACGTCGCGAATGCTGATCTGGACCTTTGGCATATTTAGTTGAAGATCCCTGCTTTAGATCTATGAACCCTATATGATGTCTTAAATTAGCATTGTGAGATTAGCTATAGAGGATAATTATATGACTTTCTTTGAAAGTCCTTTAATAGGCATTTGCTGAAATCCTTAGGAAATTAAAAGTTCAACAATTAAGTGTTAATGAGGGTTATTAAAAGGTCATTTTTCAGATGTTTTTCTTTTCTTTTTTATTTAGTAATTTCGTTTTTTACAAGACACCTGTGTTTTAAATTAGTTTTTAAAATAATATTAAAAAAAATATTTTATTTAGTTGTTTAGTAAAAATTTTTTAACGTTTGTATTTTTTACTTTTGAATTTCTGTTTCTATTTTCTTTATTCAGTTTGGTGGACGTCTATGTTTAAAAAGTAAAAATAACTAAAAACAATAAAACATGATTTAAAACAGAATGAAAAACTAGAGAAAATTTAAAGTTAAAGAATAAATACATTAAAAAAGAACACTAAATAACTAAATACAATTGATTTAAATAGAAAAACAACAAAAATGTAAGGTAAAATGTACGAATGTTTTCAGAAAGCAAACTAATTGATAAACGAAATAAAAACAAAGTTAAAAAGTTAAAAAGTACAAACGTTTAACAATTACACTAAATAACTAACATTTAACAAATCATTAAAAAAGACAAACAACAAAATAAGTCATTTTAATAACCTCCAATAACACTCAATGGCTGAAGCTTTAAATTTCCAAGTATTTAAGAGAGCGCTCTTTAAAGGGAAAAACACGTTCAGTTAACGAGCAGAACATATTAAATATATGACCAGAGATTTAACACTTGAACCATATGGACTTAATAGGCTTTAGCGCTTAAAATAGTAACTGTTTTAGGTGGAAATAGTCAGAAATCCACAGGCCGCAATGACTCTGTGCTAACATTAGCTAACAGCTATTTCTGCTGCCTCATCCCCCCAGCTAGCTGCCCTTAGCACCGTGAACACCAGCTGTCCTTATACTCACAATATTATCCGCCATGTCGCCTGGCTGGAAGCCTCCGGTGTAGCTCGCTGTGCTGATAAACAATTATTATAAAAGTCACGAAGCGCTACTGGATGTCTGTCAACGAAACTCCATCACAGAACTCTAACACCGGTGTAGCACACATTTGCGTCCGACGACTAAAACGAATGTCAGAGCCTGAAAACTGAGGTTCCGCTTTATTTGTTTATTTATTTTGAACACGATCTAATAACATATTGAAGTCTCACAAAAACCAAATCAGACAAACAAAAAAATTAAAAAATAAATAAATTAATTAAATGACATTGGCATGTTGGCATGGAATTTTTTAAAGTTTATATTGAGTTGTAATAGTGGTTAGGTTTTTGTTTTGTTTTTTAGGAAAAAGTTAAAGTTTGTTTTATTGCAACATGTAGTTTAATGCTTGTAACTTTTATGTGTTCAAATTTTTAAGAAGGTTTGAGATGTGAAATAAAATGTAATGGAGTTTGAAAATTAGATTTGTCTGTTTGGAGAGAGAGTGAGAGAAAGAGAAAGAGAGAGAGAGAGAGAGAGAGAGAGAGAGAGAGAGAGAAACTTTGTTACTAGATCGAGCTATACCCTTAATGAGTTCATTGATAAACTTTGTACCGGTATATATACATATATATATACACTCCATATGAGTCATTTAAGCATCAGATTGACATCTTGAGTAATGAACAATGAGCAGAAAAATGTTGCACAGTGTTCTTCAAAATAATAGAGAGCAAAGTTATTTGTCTTTTTTTTTTCTTTCTGCTGATCCGAAAAATTATCCGATCTGCTCTCACCAGCACTATTTAACCTCTGGATGAGCTGCCTGAAAAGCTAAGAATGTGTAAAACATGCTCGGAGGCATGTTAGTGAACCATCTGATGTATGCGGATGATTTGGTCATAATTTCTCCTAGCAGTGCTGGATTTCAAGAATTGCTGAAAGTATGTGCTGACTATGGATGTAAATATGATGTAAAATATAATGCTAAAAAAAGAGCGCTGTAATGATATGTAGAGCAAATGAGGATAAGGATCTTATCTTTCCACCTTTTTTATTTGGCAGGACAAGTGTTGCCTATCTGCAGTAGTTTTAAATATTTGGGACCAATTTTAACTGATCAAATATCTGATGAGGACATTTACAGGCAGTGCTGTGTGCTATATACACAAGCAAACATTCTGAGTAAACTTTTTGGTGCTCGGATCAAGTCAAGATAAAACTCTTGGCATATTGTACTTCTCTGTATACTGACCCTCGTGGGTTAGTTTAAAATAATCCAGTAAATATAAGATTCAAGTTGCATATAATAACTGTATGCGCTTATTACTCAGGAAACCAAGATGGTGCAGTGAGGGTAAGATGTTTTGTCATATTAGAGTCAACGCATTTTCTGCTATGAGGAATTTGATCTACAAATTTATGGTTGGTGTGTGTAACTATCATTAAGCATCTGATTAAACCTGTGCTTAGCGATGTGCAATATCATTCAAGCATGTGGAGATACTGGTATAGTTGTCTTTTTAAATTTGTTTGTGGTTTTAATGTGCGAGTTAGGAATCAGATAAGCGACAGGAGCGGAAGGAGTGCTGCAGAACATCAACCTAAAAACGTGGGAGAAACTGCTTCGAGGAGAAGAAAGCTCTTCAGCTCCAGATTCAACAGAAGTGACTGCGTCCCAAACTCCAGTCCAGTAGGTGGCGGTAATGCACCTTTTCGCTGGTTGTCAAACGCCGAAGAGTATCAGCAGCAGAAGACGAAGAACACGTTTGTGTTGCAAGCAGCAAGATGGAAAGTTGCGACTTTAAAACTCAGATTGGCTTTTTTTGCCCTGTCGAGGAGGAGGGGGAAGGTAAACATCTGTTCTTTGCTTTCTTTATGAAATTAAAATAGAAAATAAAACAGAATTCATAGTTTTGGGGGAGTTGGACACAATTAGCACTAAAACTGAATGGTGTGGACATTGAAGAGTTAAATAATAAAGTTTTACTAGTACAGTCAAGCAAACACTCACGCGGATTTGTTGCGCGCGCAATATAGCGGTATTACGGTTTTCTTTCTGAGCAGTTTTCAATATAAAACAACTTCCGGTTCGTACTTGTTCACATTTTTAAAAAAAAGAGAAAACTTCTTTACATCAATACAATAGTTTCAATAAAATGGCCTGATATTAGATCAGAAGGAGAAGCTTTTCTTACCAGGTAATTTACGTCAGAATCCTACTGCCGTATTAAAGTAGAAATAATATAGCAACTTTGCATGAGATGAATAAATTAAGCCACATTTATATTTCCACAGAACACAATGACTTTATTACAGAAGTAGACCCTAGTTAAATAAATTAGTCAATTTTGAGAGGCTTTTATTTTGAAATCCACCATGGGATCAGGCTGAAACATGAGTGGCATCAGGAGGTTTTCTATTGACCTGAATTGGAATTTGTTTATAGCAACAAATAGTTATTGTTATTGTGTAATATAATACTTTTTTATGTGTAGTACTACGGTCTTAATGTAAAGAGGCTTTAATATTTTAAAACGTGAACAAACATACTTGTAAATTAATGTGCTTTATTGAAGCAAAATTTCATTTTCATTTAATTTGATTTATTTTTATTTCGCACATGGCTGTGCACACATCCAAACAAAACGATACAAAAAGAAAGAAAGTACACTTCTTTCGACACAACCACGATTGAAAAGGAGCAGGAAGAAGAAAATCTTATAATACCTGCCCCTTTCTTTTACACAACACAAAATATTCCAAATAGACTGCCATTCAATAACCCCCCAAACAATCAATATATTAAGTACTAATATTATATATTCACCTTTTTACAATTTCTATTAATCAGCAAGTTTATACCTTTGAAATGTTCTATTTTTAGACAACCTCTTAAATTGAAAAATATTTAAACACAACTTCAGCTCATTCTGTAATGAATTCCATAATTTAACTCCATATATTGAAATGCAATGCTGTTTTAAAGTAGTCCTCGCAAACTGTTGTTTAAAATGAAATGCCCTTCTTGTCCCCTGATCCTCAGAAATAAAAACAAACAACTTCTGCAAATTCAGCGGTAATACCTGACTTTTTGCCCTGTAAAGAACTAATAATGTTCTTAACTCAATTAAATCTTTCAGTTTCATAATTTGGGATATAATAAATAGTGAATTGTTGTGATATATTTGATTTACTTTGTGTATAATTCTCACTGCTTTTTTCTGTAGAATAAACAAAGGCTTTGTGTTAGTTTCATATGTGTTGCCCCACACCTCCACACAATAACTTAAATATGGTAAAATCAAAGAATAATATAAAATGTGCAAGGCCTTACTGTCCAACACAAATTTAGCTTTATTCATAAAAGAAATACTCTTTGAAATGTTAGTTTTAATATAGGCTATATGAGATTTCCATGTCAGTTTATCATCTATTAGTACGCCCAGAAACCTGAACTCAAACACTCTTTCTATATCCTCCCCGTCTATACTCAATTTAACTCAAGAATATCACTCATAGTTAGCCTCTTTCTAATCAACTTGGATCACAGGTCCAGGGAATACGCCTCACAGCCAAAGTGTCTGAAGAGGTACAGAGGGTGGCACACCTGCTTAGGGCCACTTCCTCCTGTACCTGAATCAATACTTAAGAATACACCTGATGTCCCTTGGTACTCTTCTCTACATGTAGCTGACTAATCTGTGTGACAATAACAAGCTCTGATTATTTACAGAGAGATGTGAACATTGTACTTCTAGAGACATAAGTTTCAAATATTTCTTTAAGATAAATTGGAATCAAATTAAATCTGTATCAATGGGGGCAGCTGAACAAAAATCAGAAACTGGTATCGGCCATAAAAACTAAATCATTCATCTCTACTGAAACTGGATGTATGACAGTAATATTTACTGTTACAAGATAAAGTAACATAAGCTTTTCCTAATTGTTATGTTCACGTGTGTGTGTAAAATCTTCACCAATGAACTCTCCTTGAAAGTGCTTGAATTTGATGGATATGGATTAGTAGGACCTCAGACTGGACCAAACTAAGAGAACAGAAGTGGATTTTAACCTAAACCATAACCTTTAACATTTAAATCTAGTCATCTTTGTTTCTGGTCTGAAAGTTTAATCTTCCAATAATAATACTATATGTGTGTGTTTGTAAACCATGATGTTCATGATTCTCCTGCAGAGGACCAGCAGCTGATGGAGGTTAAAGAAGAGGTTCCTGATCTATGGCGCTCCAGTCTGGAACAGCAGGATCCAGGACTCCCCCACATAAAGAAGGAAGAGAAGGAGGAACTCTGGATCAGTAAGGATAAAGAGCAGCTAACTGTGAAAAGTGAAGATGATGAAAATTCTCAGTTATTTCAGCTTCATCAAATCAAAACTGAAGGCAACAGAGAGGCAGAACCTCCAACCAGCAGCTCAGCTGATCAGATAAACACAGAACCTGATGGAGAGGACTGTGCAGGACCAGAACCAGGCAAGAACCCAGATAAGGCCTCAGACTCATCTGAGACTGAAGTGAGTGAGGATGAGGATGATGACTGGGATGAAAATGTGTCAAGTTCTGGATCTGAAAGTGAAGACAGTGATGGAGACTGGAGAGAAACTAGAACACTTCGAGCAGGAGTAAAACGCAACACAAGACATGAAACGAGCAAGAAATCCTTCAGTTGTCCAAAGTGTTTTAAAAAGTTTGTCAACAAGACGTCTTTTCAGAAACACATGAACTCTCATTCAGGTGAAAGCTCTTCCAGTTTGGCTGATAAGAAACGAGATGTAGATTTACGAACGGGAGTCAAAGCGGAAAAAAGACGACCTACTTGTCATCTGTGTGGTAAAACATTAAAATCTCCATATTATCTTAAAGTTCATATGAGGTTCCACACTGAAGAAAAGCCATACAATTGTGTTGAATGTGGTAAAGCATTTTACCAAAAGCAGCAACTTAAATATCACATGACACATCACACTGGAGAAAGACCATTTGCTTGTGATAAATGCAGTAAAACCTTTAGCCAGTTACCCAGTTTCAATCTTCACATGACTCAACACACAGGAGAGAGACCATTTCATTGTGAAGTGTGTGATAAAAAATTTAGCCTCCAGGGAAATCTGAAGCTACATATGATGATTCATACAAAAGAGAAACCGTTTGTTTGCAGTAGTTGTTTCCGATGTTTTAGACTTCACAGTGACCTTAAAGCACACATGATGTGCCACGCAGGAGTAAAACCATTTATCTGCGGGGAATGTGGGGCAAGATTCCCTCGACTGGGAAGTTTGAACAGACATGAAAAAATCCACACAGGAGAGAGGCTGTTTGCCTGTGGTGAGTGTGAAAGAACATTTTTTCGAAAGTCTCATCTTCAGAAGCACTCACTCATTCATTCAAGAGATCAGAAAGTTGACCCTAGAAATAGACCCTTTGCTTGTGGAGACTGCGGGAAAAGATTTTTGCTAAAGAAGCATCTTGTGGCACACAAGGTTGTCCACACAGGAGAAAAATCATTTAGCTGCAGTATTTGTAGTGTCAGTTTTTCACGACCAGGCACTCTAAAGAGGCACAACACAAGAGTTCACAATAAATAAAAACATTTCCAACTTTGAGTTCTGTAAAAACAGTAGGAAGCACATCATAAAGTAACCAAATGACACAAGTCTGATTCAGAACAATCAGGATGGTGCCTATAGAAAAGAAGGGGTGTTTTTTGCAAAGTTGTGCAAGAACAACCTCATCATGAATATAGAAAAAGCCCAGGATCATAAAGGACTCAGTCCTTTTCCTCCTGCTTTTAGACAGGAGACTCAGACGCCTCCACAGCAGTCAGGTTCAGTGCCAAGTTCCTGATTTCTGTGAAATGTGAACAAAATGGTTACATTTCTCATTAGATTGATGTAAAACAGACTTTCCTTGTTACTTATTACTGACTTAGAATGGTTCTCACATTCTTTAAACTAGTAGATTAAAGGTTTATGGGTAAAATAATCCCAATATAAAAATGTTTATAGAATCAAACATCTAAATATCTACATTACGAGTAAACTGGGACCTAAAATGGTCAGTGACCATATTTAATCACTTTTTTAAAGTTTTTATTTGCAGCCTAAACTTGAAAGTTTTATAAAAGTCTTTTAAAAAGTAAAGTCAGAAAAATTTACATTTTAAAATCGCGTTTTTTACAAGTTAAATGCAAACACCCCAAGAATGGAACTAAACCCTGAAATTTAAAACTTAAAATGTACTGTACAGATGTTTAAAAAAATAAAACTTTAAAAATTCTTAGCTTTATTGACACTGTTGTGGAAGTTTTTTTATCCAAAGGATGAGAGTTCAGTCTTACGTCATTTTAAAGAGCTTTATTACACATTATAATGTGGAGGATGTTGCCTCAGCCGTGTCTGAGAGAAAGTCCTGCCTTCTGACACACTCGGACTGTCTTTTAACCCTTCTCCCCTCCCATTGTGAAACTTCACCCCCCGTAGAACACAGACACACATATGCACCCCCAACTGGGTTGGGTCTAGTCTTTCTGTCTCACATCTTCTCCCGGGGCAAGACAGGAACCCAGTTGTTTTAACACCCACCATAAAAGATGGAGATAGGGTCAACACTTCACCGCAGGAGGGGTTCCTGTAATTAACAGATAACCACATCTTCCCAACTAAAAACAATCACATTGTTATTTAAATAATCACAGGAACACAAATTACTAAATTCCTAAAATTCCACCACAACACCTATCAGCTTTGACCTGTAGTGGATAAATGACCCTCAGTGAGACCGTCTCACTGAGCCCTTCCGTGTTAAGATTTATTTCATCAAACTACTCCGTTTGATCAAAATTAAGACATTTTTTACTTTTAATGACTTCTCTTGTCAGGTCTCACTTTGAGTCTTTGATTGTTTTTAATCATTAAAATCCTGTTTTTATGTGTCAAATGTAGCTATTTTCCCCCCTATTTTCCATTACATGTAGCTCAAAGTGTGAATTGCATGTTAATTGAGTAATAATGTGGACAATGATATGGGTCTTCTGTCTCCACTGAACGTGTATCAGAAGTGACAAACATGGATTGAAATGTACAAACATTCAGACACAGGAAACCAAATGAAATGAAATAAAATTTAAAAATAATAGATGAAATAATAGGTTTAAATGTTAAAAAGAGTAAAAATATTTTTTAAAGGTGAACTAAACATAACATTTAAAAATATCTAATAAATCTGAACAACATTCAATCCTTAAAAGCTTTAAAAGTATTTCATCAACGCCCTTTAAAGCATTAAGTCTGCTCTACTAGTTTTATTTGTTGGGTTCTGATGCTTTTTTTAATAAAAATATTTTCTAGGTTAAACATAAGGTTATTCCCTGATATCTGGAGTAACTTCATGTCAGCATCAATCGCCTCCTAATTCCAGAGGAAGCAGAATGTTTATCCTTATTTTCTTAAACTTCCTGTTTTATCTGTTTTTTTTTTCTATGAATGACGCTGTTTAATTAGCTGTGGTTTTATCTCATGACATATACTTCTGTTTAGATTGTTTTGTCCTGATTTTATTTCCTATATGTCTGAAAGGTGCTTTATGAATACATTTGACTGACATGATCTATTTGTATATTCATTCTGTATTTTTTGTGAGTATCTTTTGATTTTATATTTTTGATTTGTCAAAGGGAGTGTTAAAAATGACAGGATGACTAAACAGGGGTGTCCAAAACATTTCTAAACAAGCGCCAAAATTGCCAAATAAAAAATTCTCATGAGCCACAAATGATTTTAAAAGATAAAATGAACAAAGTATTAGTTTGTAGAAAATGATCAGTACATCTTTGTAGATATTAAGGGTCTCTTATGTTGGACAGTTTCTGATTTTTGGTGGAAACAAGGCTTTGAGTTCTGAATGTTCAACATCAACCTGATAAAAACGGCTGCTTTTATTGTCTTCCATTGTCTAAAAAAACTTAATTTTGTATATTATAAGGCATCACAGCATCTGACTTTAAATCTCTTCTCAATACAATTTATAAAACTAATTAACAATTCTAGTTAAAATTCACACTTTGATATTGTTTGAAAAAAAATCACTGATTTTGTTTTCATTTGGTTTATTTATATTATTCTGCTTGTGTTACTTCGAGTTAACATTTTAAATTCTGAAGTGCTTTAATCAGTGGAAAAATATAAATAAACTTGATTGATCAATCAAAGTACCATTTGGACTAAAGTGATCATAATTCAGATTCAAAAGCAAAAGCTACAACCAACAAAAACAGAATATATTTAAAAATGTATGCAGTAAATATTTAGGAACCACTCGATCTGCAGGAAACACTAAAAATAATCACATTTATTTATTACATATATTAATATTTTACTTCTAATGAACCAGATTATCTGATAATATTTTTAATGGGTTTGATCAGTAATTATTTAGACGTTCTGGAGGTTTTTCTAAACAAAACCATAAAATCAAAAATGCTGTTTATGTCCAGTAGGTGGCAGCAGTGTTGCAACCTTTATGACTGAAAATCCATTTTTATTTTCTCCTATAAAAACATTCAAAAAGCCACTAAATCAACTAAAGCCTTTGATTTAAGAGTTGATTCTAATGTGACTTGTTTTTATTATTTATTAAATGTAATGTAACGCTGTCAGGTTTGTAATTTTTAAACTCATTTTGTTGCTGATAATTTTCTTTTTCCTTATTTGTGTGTTTGGGATTGTTTATATTTGTGTTCACTGGGAAAAAAAATTAAAACAGTAAAACATATTTTGGTTAGTTTTTTTTTTTTTTTTAGGATGGATGATTAAACTTTATTGATCCCTCTAGAAAAATTCCTCTGGGTCATTATTTTCCAGCAGCAGCAGCACATCGACAGGAGGAGTTATAAAGTTTGAGGGCGTGGGAAAAAGTAATTCCCGAATCTGTTTGTTCTGGATTTGGGAAGGAGCAACTGAACAGACTCCTCTGGTTGTTGATGACAGTGTACAGTCAGTGGGTGCCTGGATTCTCCATGATGGTCAGCAGCGTCCTCTCCTCTGCAACGTCACCAGTGTCCAGCTTCGCGCCACGGCGACCGCAGATGAATAAATAAGATTGAATGTTTCTGATGGATCGGATCGGCAAACCAGTGGTTAAACTCAAAAGCAAGACCCCGCCTGAAAGGAAAAGGAGGAGACCCAGAAAAAATGTACCTAAACTGTAAACATTCAGGACTTTTTGAGGTTCAGTTCAACGGGAAATGTTCTTGAAGGAAGGAGAAGTAATCAAGCTGGAAAAACCAAAGTGGAAAGCTGCGGATTTACAAACTAATCCAGGATTTTCATCTCTTTAAAGGTCGAGGCTGAAGGTAAATTCTTTTCTTGTTTTCACGTGAATCTCCTGACCGCTTAGCTATGCTTAGTAGTAAAAAATATCGCGCATCTACACGGTGTTTTATGGCCAGACGCATGGTGCGTTCAAGGACACAATCTCAACTCTGAAAGTTCCAGTCGGGTTTAAATGAGCCACTTTCTACTGAATCACATTTCCGCCACATTGATGAAAAACATGTAGATTCTTAAATCATAATGATGAGATTATATCTCGTTAGGAAAAGGGCTAAAGGAGGAGTCCTGCTAGCAGAGCGGACTTTGTTGTCAACAAGTATACTTTTGTCGCTATGTTGGGTCAGTTTTCAGACCCTCAGAGTGATCCATCGGCTAGTAGACCTGGACATGAATTTGATTTTCATCATATTGACCTGATTTTCATAATAAAATGCATGTATTTAGATTTTATTAGTGATCTTGTTTGGACCTGTTTGTGATTCTGAATACGCTCTAGAAGTTTTTGATCTTCTGAGTCTTCATTTTCTCTACTGTTTAATTATTTGTTGAACACATTATTTTTTAAATGTTTTTTTGTTGCTGTTTTCTTTTGATCTCAGAGCGGATTTGTTTTTCTAACACTTTATTTCTGCCTTCATTTCTCAAGTTCACATTTAATTTCCATGACAGTCGGCACAACTGTGACTTAAAGTTGTATTTCAGGAAAACTTGAGTCTCTTTTCAAACACTTCATTCCAATTCAGTCATTATTTGTCGCTTAATTTAATAAGGGAACCATGCACTTATGAATGTAACA
This sequence comes from Callopanchax toddi, assembly GCA_006937965.1. Lineage (NCBI taxonomy): Eukaryota > Metazoa > Chordata > Actinopteri > Cyprinodontiformes > Nothobranchiidae > Callopanchax > Callopanchax toddi. The sequence continues at coordinate 21,964 of SSNR01000789.1, read as the reverse complement.
CTTGTGATACTAAGATCACAGTTGACTATGATCGTGTTTCTCCTGCAGAGGGCCAGCAGCCGATGGAGGTTAAAGAAGAGGTTCCTGATCTACGAAGCTCCAGTCTGGATCAGCAAGACCCAGAACTCCTCCACATAAAGGAGGAGGAGGGGGAACTCTGGATCGATCAGGATAAAAAACAGCTAACTGTGAAGAGTGAAGATGAAGTGAATTCTCAGTTATTTCAGCTTCATCAAATCAAAACTGAAGAAAACAGAGAGGCAGAACCTCCAACCAGCAGCTCAGCTGATCAGATAAACACAGAATCTGATAGAGAGGACTATGGAGGACCAGAACCAGACAGGAACCCAGATCCAAATACTCCCTCAGAAACCAATAAAACGGCTCTGGACTCTTCTGAGACTGAAGTGAGTGAGGATGAAGATGAGGATGATGACTGGGATGACAATATGTCAACTTCTGGATCTGAAAGTGAAGACAGCGATGAAGACTGGAGGGAAACCAGAACATGTCAATCAGGAGTAAAAAGCAACACGAGACATGAAACGAGCAAGAAATCCTTCAGTTGCCCAAAGTGTTTAAAACAGTATGTCAACAAGACGTGTTTTGAGAAACACGTGAACTCTCATTCAGGTGAAAGCTCTTCCAATTTGGTTGATAAGAAACGTTCTAGAATGAAAAAGAATGTAGATTCACAAACAGGAGACAAAGCTGGGAAGAGACAATCTACTTGTGATCAATGTGGGAAAACTTTTAAATCTCCATGTTATCTTAAAGTTCACATGAGATTTCACACAGGAGAAAAAACATATGTTTGTAATGATTGTGGTAAAAGTTTTTACTATCAGCATAGTCTTAAAAATCACATGATAACTCACACAAGAGAGAAACCTTTTCAGTGTGAAGTGTGTGATACTAAGTTTGGCTACAAGGCATCACTGAAAATGCACATGACAATTCATAAAGGAGAGAGACCATTTGCTTGCAGTAAGTGTGACAAACGTTTCAGGCTTCAAGGAGACCTTACAATGCACAAGTTAATTCACTTTGAAGTGAAACCATTTGGCTGTGGTGAGTGTGGGGCAAGATTTACTCGAAAAGAAACCCTGCGTTGCCATTCCAGATTGCACACAGGAGAGAGACCATTTTCCTGTGATAAGTGTGGTCAAAAATATGTAAAAATGACACTTCTAAGACGACACATGAAAGCTCACTCAAAAGTGAAGAAAGTCTCCACAAAAAATGCACGCTTTACTTGTGAAATATGTGGGAAAAAATTTAAGGAGAAGAGACATCTGACATTACACATGTCAATTCATACAGGACAAAAACCATTTAGCTGCGATGTTTGTAGTAAAAGATATACTCGATGGGATGCTTTGAGAAGACACAGTAAACAATTTCATAGTTAATAGAAACTGTTCAGTTCCAGGGCTTTTCTTTTAGAAAGGTTTGATATTTTGTGGAGGTATTTTTAGAAGCACTGCACGAGTTACCACTGTGACAGATCCAGGAAAGAGTTCAACCAGCTTCATGGCAGTGACAATCCCAAAATGAACCTAAAGTTAAACCACTAATCCTGCTTTATGTTACAGACGAAGTTCTTTTAGTCTTATTTTATTTTTATTAATATTTTTACAATCAGTTTAAGGATTTGGGGTTGGGTTTAGCTTTAGTCTGACATTTAAATGTTATAGGGATGCCCTGTTTCCTGAGTAGTTGACAGTGAAAATAACCAGCAGCATCGTTCATGATGATGTGCAGTCAGGTGTCGAGGCCTGTGGATCTTGTTGTTGCCTATACTTCTTGGCTCTGTGGCTGAGAAATTGGGGACCTGGACTTATTAACAACCTTCAATCTGAATAACGTGAACATGAATTAAAAAATAAAAAGTTGGTGGGTAGCAGCACAGACTATTTAACCATAGATTTGACATTTGGGTCACAGGAAGACAGAAGTTGTAAGAAATGTAATAAAAAATAAATACAAAATGTTTGATCTGAACTGTTTTGTGGTTTAGTTGCTATTGAGCTTTTAGCAGGAAGGTCCTGGGTTTGAGGCCTGGTCCTGGCTGGGTTTTTGCCTTGAATTTTCACAGGTGAAGTGAAATGTATTACTCTGTGAGCCGTAGTTACTCAAAAACAATCTGTTCCACTTATTAAGAGTGTTATCTTTATATATTTAAATATTATGCTGTAGGAACATAAAGTTCCTTTGCTGATGTGTGTTAGTTACAAGCAGTGCATTAATCAAAAGTGGACAGGTTTCTCTCTCTGTTGAGGCAGAAAAACAGGATCAAGGTCCAGGTCTTACTGACAGGAGGTCATGACCACTGTAGACATAGACTGGCAAACAACTGGGAAAGGCCACATCTGCTGATGTGACGTGTTTTGATAAGACTAATAGTATAAATGTGAGCAGCAGAGGAACTGCTCCTCTGAGATCTGTTGAGTTTAGAATGCAATCTCCCTGATGCGCATCAGTAAATAAAAGCTTGCTTGAATGGAATAATATGGTTGTTTGGCTCATCCTTCCATGAGATTCTCATTCTAAAACAAGAACTAGGGTGTGGAAGCAGAAGCGAACACACACAACACAGGGTTTGTCAGTTTATTCTCTCGAAGAGACTTATAAACTGCGCTTATAAGTCTCTCCTCTCTCTCCTTTACTTCAGACAGAATTGACAAAGCTACTCGGATGAGCTGCGAAACGTCTTCAAAGAACCAAATAAGTCCAGTTGCCTTTATTTAAAACCCTTTTTTGGATTATCATGACCTGGATGACTGAGAACCTTTACCAGCATATTTATTTGGATGTTTTATTTATCACCAATCTGTGATCTCAAAGTTTTATCTTGCACATAATAATTGTATATTTTTTTGGGAAAAGACTTCACTTTTTTCAAGTCTGAATTTCAAATTTTTCAATTTTAAGGCTGAATATCAGTGTTCAACAAAAATAATTCTTCATTCTAATTATTGGTGAAATTGTTCTGCACATTCATGCAACACATGAGATGTCAGGTTATAAAAAATACCTTTAAATGTGATCACATACAGCAAAAATTGACATTTATATTACAGACTCCGACGATTAACAGTGATTTATGAAGTTATTTGAGAATAAATTATAATTATTTAAATCTCCTTGTATGTGAGGCACCTCCCACCCAAAACATTTCTATAAGTAAAGAGGTATAACTCTACTAGGATACTAGGGTTTGATTTTGTGCTTTATGATTGAAATTAGATTTTGTACATGTTGTAGGAGCAAACTGTCTCCAGCAGGTGACAGCAATGAGACACTACAAGACAACACTAAAGGTGTCTAAGGAGACGCCTGATCAAAACACAAGAAAGCTACGTAAACAATTTTTTTACAGACATATTTAGTTTTTTTAATTGGCTGATTGCAGGTTTTCGGTTGTCTAAACAAACCCATTGATCCAGTCGGACTGAAACATACCAACCTGGCCGTAGTGTGAGGCGATCGGCGGGGATTCGGGCCTAGGTCAGAAGAGCTTCCACCAACACCATGAACGATGTGGATTGTCTTCAACAAAACACCTCTAAAAGTCTGCGTTCAGAGAGGAAACAAGAAATTAAACCCCTCGGTGTCCACCCGAAGGAGGATGTTGTTTTAAACCAACCAGCTGGTGAGAAAACAGCAGATTTGATGCGTTTTTAGAAGAAGTTAGCTGTTAGCTTAGCATAAGGATGCTAATAAAATCATTCACAAAAACAGGCAAAGAAATTTGCAGCTTCGTTCTTAATAAACAGCTCATAAATTCGTAATAAAATTTGTTGTTGTTGTTGTTAAAAGTTACTTTAAGGAAATATATTGACAAATATTGTGTTTCCAAGTAAACCTTGGAGGATGCTGGAGGATATTTAATGCACTAAGAATCAATTAAAGAAGTTAAAATTGTGCGATTTCCTTAACTTTATGAACAAATCTTTATCAAACAAAAAGTTTTGGCTTTTAAACTAAAACAGTGCAACAATGCATAATTTATACCCTTATAACTCTTTTTTTTTTTGCTGTCTCTTCCTAACCCTAATAAATAGATGAGAGTGAAATGAATGAGATGAGATTATAGGAATGTTTGGGTCATTTTAAAGTGGCGATCTATCTGTTATTTTAATTAAAGACTTTGCCTCGTCATAATCTATTTTGTGTGCATCAGTCTTAAGCGATTTCATAGTGATACTTTTCTAAACATGTTTGTATCTCTTCCTTTAGCCTTCCAAAATGCTCGAGCATGTACTTACAGAGCCTTTTTAAAAGTTATCTTTAGCTTATTTATTAGTTTAACCTCTCTGACATACGTAACTCCTCATTTTAAGAAAGTCAGCCACAGATTCTCTTTTAAACTCTGATTTGCATGAATTGAATGGTTTATTGTTGTATTTTGTTTTGATCCAGGAGTTTCTTTATCAGTAGAATTACATCTCTATTCTCTACAGTTGAAGTTAGATTCCACTTGGTTCTGATTCTTTACATTTTGTCCAAGCAGAGCTGAAACTTTCAGGTTGTTTCCTGAGCACCTTCTTTCTAATTTTCCTTTCTTAAAAAAAAGAACAGCAGATATGAAGAAATTAGTCGTTTCATTTTCATGACAGTCGGCACAACATGTGATTTAAAGTTGTGTTCCAGGAAAAATTGGGTCTCATTATATGCACAAAATTCCAATTCAGTCATTTTTTGTCTCTTAATTAATGAGGGAATCGTGTACTGTACATATAATTGTAAGATTTATGATTCTAAGATCCCATTAACCATGATGTCCATGTGTCTCCTACAGAGGACCAACAGCTGACGGAGATTAAAGAAGAGGTTCCTGATCTACTGAGCTCCAGTCTGGACCAGCAGGACCCAGAACTCCTCCCTATAAAAGAGGAGGAGGAGGAACTCCGGATTAGTCAGGATAAAGAGCAGCTAAGTGTGAAAAGTGAAGATGAAGAGAATCCTCAGTTATTTCAGCTTCATCAAATCAAAACTGAAGACAACAGAGAGGCAGAACCTCCAACCAGCAGCTCAGCTGATCAGATAAACACAGAACCTGATGGAGGACCAGAACCAGACAGGAACCCAGATCCAAATACTCCCTCACCAACCAATACTGATAAAAAGACTCCAGGCTCATCTGAGACCGAAGTGAGTGAGGATGATGACTGGGATGAAAGTGTGTCAAGTTCTGGATCTGAAAATGACAGTGATGAAGACTGGAGGCAAACCAGAACACGTCGATCAGGAGTAAAACGCAACGCGAGACATAAAATCAGCAAGAAATCCTTCAGTTGTCCAAAGTGTTTTAAACAGTTTGTCAACAAGACATCTTTTGAGAAACACGTGAACTCTCACTCAGGTGAAAGTTCGTCCAGTTTGGTTAATAAGAAACGCTCTAGAAGAAAAAAGAATGTAGATTCACAAACAGGAGACAAAGCTGGGAAAAAAACAATAACTTGTGATCAGTGTGACAAAACGTTTATCAGTCAGTATCATTTTAAATGTCACATGAGCCTCCACACGGGAGAGGAGCCATTCTATTGTGATTTCTGTGGTAGAGCATTTAAATGTTTGCAAATTCTTAAATGTCATATCCGACTTCACACAGGAGAAAAACCATTTGCTTGTGATAAATGCAGTAAAACCTTTAGTCATTTACCTAGTCTCAAACTTCACATGACTCACCACACAGGAGAGAAACCATTTCATTGTGAAGTGTGCAATAAAAAATTTAGCCTCCAGGGAACTCTGAAGCTACACATGACAATTCATACAGGAGAAAAACCATTTGCTTGCAGTAGCTGTGACCGATGTTTTCGACTTCGTGGTGACCTTAAAGCACACATGATGAGCCACTCAGGAGAGAAACCGTTTAGTTGCGCCGATTGTGATGCAACATTTTCTCGACATGGAAGTCTGCTCAGGCATGCCAGAGTCCACACAGGAGAGAGGCCGTTTGCTTGTGATAAGTGTGATAAAAGATTTTTCCAAAAATCCCATGTTAAAAAACACATGAGAGTTCACTCAGAGCAGAAAGTTAAAACTGAATAGAAGCACTTTGTTCCTGAAGATTTTGAAAACCATGAATGTGGAAGAAACTGCTTTCAGCTTTATTTCCCACAAAGAAAAAAAAAAGTTGATGCGGTTGTGGTGGGAGATTTTCTCAACAGGTAGTTCAGACACATTCAACTGCAGAGGGGAGAAGTTATTTGCCTTTGATAAGTGTGATTTGTCTAAAAGGGATGTTTGGTTTGTTCTGAAGTGGTGTTCTATCAGTTATTTGTTTACAGTAAGGACCACACCCACTGGTGACATCACTCAGAGCAAAATTAGCTAAACAAAAGCTATCCAGCTAAATTGTAGAGTTTAGCTAACAGGTAATCTAGCGTTCTAACTGTAGAGGTTAGTTAAAGGTTCACTGAGGAATCTACAAACAAGCTAGGTTTAGCTAGAGCTCTCACCCCTCGTGTCGGGTTTTTCTTTTGGGGACTCTGGTATTTTTTCCTAAAATTGAAGCGCTAACAGCCGGCCATTTCTGTCCTCTCACTTCCGGGATGTTCTGCTTTAAAATGCTCCGGCACGCAGGATCCAAGCAGTGCGGAAGTGAGGCGCTTTGGTGAGACAGATAGCCGGATCGTCTAATAGTTGCTTTCGGTCCAAAACGTATGATTGGCTGAGGTTTTTAGGGAACTGCGAGGGAACCACCTTATTGATTTCTTTCGGGGGTGGGGGTTAATCACCATATATTTATAGCTATACTATGTTAGAACGATGTTAAGAGGCATGAAAAGAAACGTTTTAAGCTACATTGTTTTCCAAATTCCTCATGGTACCTTTAACAGGTAATATAGTGTTCTAACTGTATCTGTGGGACATCTTAGAGAAAGCTTTTGTTAATACCAAAAAATTTGCTGCTAATTTGTCACTGATGTGCAGCAGTGTCTCTCCTATTCTGACTGAGTATTGCTTTGGTCAGAGAATTACTTTCTGTTCCTAGAGACTCCACCTGCTTTGAATGGTTTTGTCTTTTAATTAGCTGTCTTCTCATGAGGACTTGTTAAGTTAAAAAGGATAACTAACTGATAGAACACCAGTTCAAATAAACCCAAATATCCCTTTAAGCTTATCAGCTTTACTCTCTATTAAAAACTCAAATACAGTCATCACTGCACTTATTTTTAGCCACCTGATTTACAATGATTGTCACTGCTTAGGTTGTTTCTAATGTGCTCTGAGTTTTGGGGTCAAATGTTTTAATGCTTTTATCATTGCTGTTTTACATCTATCTGTGTTGCTGCCTTTTAGTCAGGTCATCACTGAAAATAAGAATTGGTTCCTAATGGACCTGCTTCGGAAAATAAAGGTTAATATTAATAACTTAGAAATATTTAAATGACTTATTTTTTTGCATCCATAACCACTTTTTTACAAAGATTAAAAGTAAATACAACCTGAATTAAACTAATTCAAACTAAGTAGAGACATGGATACCCTATAAAAGAGCCACAAAGCAGGTGAAACTGTTCACTGGTTACGTAACCTGAAAACAACATTTTGGGGAAAATAAAACATTTTTACATTTCATCTGTTTTTGTACTTTCCATAATCGACTTGTTGCTCTGCCTTCATTCCATGTTTTTTTCTTTTTCCAAACCAATATTATACATTTTGCATTAAATAATGTCAAATGAACAAACTTGTCAGATATTTTTTTTTTGTTTTAGTCATGTACTACAGACATGTCTGAAAGTCAAAGAACCCTAATAATTATCAAAAAAGGCATGATGAACCTCATAAAACAGAATTATTAATGTTGTCATAGCTAACTATTTCCAGTAAATGGCAGCAGCGAACCACTCAAGGCAAAGCAAAGTGTGTCTGAGCAGATGCCTGATCAAATTACAACAGAGACTCAAAACATTTATTTGCTGGAAGTCTGGAGTTTCCTGTGGTTATAATTCAATTAAGCTAAATTCAGTTCAATAAAACTTTATTAATGCCTGAGGGGCACTTTGAGGGCCTCGTGAAGCAGCACAGACATAAACACAATCACTTAAAACACAACTATAAGGTTTAGAAATCTTTCTTTAAAACAAACCAACAGAGAGAATCAGCATAAAATGAGTCAGGAGTGGAGGAAGCTGGAACCAGAATGGAATATTTACATTCAGTATCAAATGTACACATGTATTTAATGTACATGTATAAGCATAAACCATCCATTCTGACAGAAATAACCAGGTGTTTAACGGTTTCTCTGCCTGATTCGTTTCAGCTTCCTTCTTAAACGTTGTTGTTTGAAGCAATTGTTTTTTCATAAATTGGTCAAAAAGAAAACTTGATAATTTAGTGTACTTTTGTTGTCTATTTACAGAACACAAAGTTTACCCTAATGGCTGAATTCCGTCATTAATCTGTGCTCAGCATAAAGATAAGCTCACATGTAGTTGATTCCTTATTTTATCTCCTGGGTCTTTTATTCTTCCATGCTAAAATGTGTACGTTTTAGTTAGGCTAGCTAGGTAGCTACCTGGGTGACAGGCGGGGAAACCATTTTCGACGGGGTAACACATGTCGACAAAACACCGGCGCATTGATTTAGAGTCAAACACTATGAGCAAAGTGAGCCGTCTTCAACAGAACACCTCTAAAAGTCCGGTTTTAGAGAAGAAACAAGATATTTAAACCCTTCGGTGTTCATCAGCAGGAGGATGTTGTTTTAAACCGATCAGCAGGTGAGAAAATAACAGATTTGATTATTTTTTTTAGGAGGAGAAAACAAATGTTAGCTTAGCATATATGCTAAGGAAACATTGACTCCAATAATAAAAAAAAAAATGTTTTTAAACAAAGGCAACTGGACTTATTTGGTTCTTTAAAAAGAAGGTTCTTTAAAACCCTTTTTTGGATTATCATGACCTGGATGACTGAGAACCAACAGGAACTGGAACAAAAACAGCTCATAGACTCTGACATTCAACATTACTGACTGTGTAATAGATCTCATGACCTGCAATAACCTGTATGTAATTTTCAACCATCCCTTACTCACTACTAGGGCTCTGTGAAATCTCTTTAATCTTTTTCCAAATTCAGTTTTTTCTTTAATTCCACATTTTCATTCTAACCACATTTCTTAACCTAAGAAACAATTCAAACAAATCAACAATTAAAAATCTAATGACTGTTAATTAACTTTATCAATTATAACAATGTTCTTTGGTTCAGTTGAATGTTAAGTTTTTTGCAAGGTATTTAAAAGTATTAGCATTTTAAAAGGACAAAACATTATTTATGTGCAAGACAAAGAATCTGGTGTACTTTAAAAAAAAAATTGTCAAATAAAAATGCTTTACAATTGAACTCAACATAAAAATACATCTCACAAAGAAAGATGAAACCTGTCAAAAGATAGAAACTTGATCACACCTGACCTGCCTGTTAAACAGGACCTCTATTCACTTTTACTTCTTACATCCATGATCCATGTCTTGATTTAGCTGAATGTTCCTTAGTTGGGTTAGTTTGGTCGTCTCCTGCCAGCTTGACGATTCTGCCTGTTTCTGGTGGGACTGTTTGGCTAAGAGCTCATTTTGCGTGATCATGTCTGTCTCTATATCCATTTTAATTTGGCAGTTAAAGGACAAGTCAGCAGCAAAATCTCTAACTTCAAAACACAGAAACATGTATTGATTATTACATCAGACGCCACTGTATGATCACAGTTCACCATGATGTTCATGTGTCTCCTGGGGCGGCAGTAGTAGCTCAGAAGGCAGAACGTTCACCTGGCACCAGGGGGGTTGTTGGGTCAATCCCTGCACTGGCTGGGTTACTTTGTCATTGTGTCCTTGGGCAAGACACTTCACCCACCTTGCCTGCTCTGGGTCTGGTGGCGCCTGTTATAGCAGCTTCTCATCTTTGGTGAACTATCAGTGCCTGAATGTGTGTATAAATGACTGCAATGTAATGTCTATGACTTAGAAAAACTCTATACAAATCTCCTGCAGAGGGCCAGCAGCAAATGGAGGTTAAAGAAGAGGTTCCTTATCTATGGAGTTCCAGTCTGGACCAGCAGGACCCAGAACTCCTCCACATAAAGGAAGAGGAGGAGGAACTCTGGACCGGTCAGGAGAAATGTTTATTTCAACGTCATCAGATCAAATCTGAAGACAACAGAGAGGCAGAGACTCCAACCAGCAGCTCAGCTGATCAGATAAATGCAGACCCTGATGGAGAGGACTGTGGATTCAGAGTCTATTGGCCTCCAGGTCAGTTGAAATACTGTTTCAATAGTTTATGTTCCCTCTGATGTTTATGTAGATCTCATATTAACTCTGTTATGAGGACTTTTACAGCAGATTCGGTCCAGCGACCCGTTAATGAAACACGTCTGTGACCTGATTACATCTTTACAGTTTGAGATAAAAACATCTTGATCAAGTTGTTTGTTTCCTTCAGTTTCAAATTGATATTTAAACCAGTTGACTTCACTAGAACAGCTGGAGGCAATCCGGAGTTTTCCACCTTTAGGAATTATGTATGATTTATTTTTTTTTAGAAATCCATATCAGTGATAGTCCGTTAGTCTAAATTTGACATCAAGTCCAGCTCAGATTAACTGAACTCCATTTTTTTTTGTAACTCAGAGAGATAGAGAAACCTTTCTGGAGTTGATCAAACTCTCAGTTTGACCCCTGACCTTTAGGACTCTGTTTACAGGTTGGACTGGATGAAAAACCTAAAAAATATTGTGACTTTTTATTTTATAGTGAAGAACTAGGCTTTCCACAGACAACGCTTAATGTTAAACCAGAAACTTGCTGGTAGGAATGGGAACTAAAACCGTCATCGGATCAATACATACGAGATGATGCAGCAGCAGCTTCCACCTGCTGACTGTAGATCATCTCTTTTAGGCCAAGACATCAAGCAAAGTAAAACCCATATTAATCAACCTTTGGTGACAAATAAGCCGACAGGAATTAGATTTTTCTCATTTGCTTTGATTATGCTGTAGTTTAGACTCCTGTGGAGAAGTAGGAGACCCAGACTTTAACGAACCTGTAGGCTTGTTGAAAACCCCACAGAACCTTTAAGCAGCAGGTTGTTTGGAGTAAAATGCATCTAAAGGTTCACAGAGTGATACTAAGATCACAGTTAGCCATGATGTTTATGTGTCTCCTGCAGAGGATCAGCAGCTGATGGAGGTTAAAGAAGAGGTTCCTGATGTACGGAGCTCCAGTCTGGACCAGCAGGACCCAGAACTCCTCCACATAAAGGAGGAGGGGGAACTCTGGATCAGTCAGGATAAAAAACAGCTAACTGTGAAGACTGAAGATGAAGGGAGTCCTCAGTTATTTCAGCTTCATCAAATCAAAACTGAAGACAACAGAGAGGCAGAACCTCCAACCAGCAGCTCCGCTGATCAGATAAACACAGAATCTGATGGAGAGGACTGTGGAGGACCAGACCAGAACCCAGATCCAAATACTCCCTCAGAAACCAATAAAACGGCTCTGGACTCTTCTGAGACTGAAGTGAGTGAGGCTGAAGATGAGGATGATGACTGGGATGACAATATGTCAACTTCTGGATCTGAAAGTGAAGACAGCGATGAAGACTGGAGGGAAACCAGAACATGTCAATCAGGAGTAAAACGCAACACGAGACATGAAACTAGCAAGAAATTCTTCAGTTGCTCGAAATGTTTTAAGATGTTTGTCAACAAGACGTGTTTTGAGAAACACGTGAACTCTCATTCAGGTGAAAGCTCTTCCAATTTGGTTGATAAGAAACGTTCTAGAATGAAAAAGAATGTAGATTCACAAACAGGAGACAAAGCTGGGAAGAGACAATCTACTTGTGATCAGTGTGGTAAAAAATTTAAATCTCCATATTATCATAAAATTCACATGAGGGTCCACACTGGAGAGAAACCATATGCTTGTGTTGACTGTGGTCAAACATTTTACCGTCAGCATCTTTTTAAGTGTCACATGCTACAACACACTGGAGAGAAACAAATTTCTTGTGATAAATGCAGCAAAACATTTGGCTTGTTATCTAGTCTTAAATGTCACATGATGCGTCACACAAAACCGAAACAGTTTCAGTGTGAGGTGTGTAATAAAAATATTAGTTCACTGGGAAATCTGAATCAACACATGTCAATTCATACAGGAGAGAAACACTTTGCTTGCACTAACTGTGATAAACGTTTCAGACGTGATCGCGACCTTCAAGCACACATGATGGGTCACACAGGAGAAAAACCATTTGTCTGTGGCGATTGTGGTGCAAGATTTTCCCGACAGGGAAGTCTCTGTAAACACATTAAAATCCACACAGGAGAGAGACCATTTGCATGTGATAAGTGTGATAAAAGGTTTATCCAAAGCACAGATCTAAGGAAACATTTGCCAGTTCACTTAAAAGCTAAGAAAGTTTCCACTCAAAATAGACGCTTTGTTTGTGAAGAATGTGGAAAAAAATTTGTTCAGTCGTCACATCTAATAATACACAGGGTTGTGCATACAAGAGAAAAACCATTTAGCTGTGATGTTTGTTGTGCAAATTTTACACGATGGGATTCTCTGAAGAGACACAACATAAAACTTCATAATAAATAAATAAACTACAATTACAAATATTCTAATGGTTATTTTATTGCAATACAGGATTTCTCTAGAAATATTTATTTAGTTTGTATGTTATGAGGGGGGAGCAATATATGTTTATGTATTTAGCAGACGCTAAATGACGACAAATGATATTGTAACCAATAATTGACTTTGAGACTAACAACTAACCCTGACATTAACCTAAACAAACTACTTAGATGGTCAAACATTATATTTCAAGTAGCTAAAATATTATGTTCCCCTTGTATAACTTTGCCAAATTATGACCAAATGTCTCCATATTCACAGGACTTGTTGTTCATGATGAGAAGAAAAACTAAAGAACAGGTCTGTAAGTTATTTAATTTGTATGTTAGGAGGGGGAGGGGGGGGGGGGGCAATATATTTCAAGCAGCTGAAATATTTAGTTCTCCCTATGTAACTTTGCCAAATTAAGACCAAATCTGTCCATAATTGCTGGACTGATTGCTCATCGTGTTTATTTATATTTTATCCCGGATGTTAAAACGTATTATTCATGAAAGGATGAGTGTATGCTTATTCTAGTAAAATCTAGGACTCATTAATGAGTTCATTAAAGACTTCTAATTGTTAATTCTTTCTCAGCACTGTCTATTGTCTGAAATAATCTGCTGTACAAACTGCATTAAGACTAGACCAGCAAACAATTCAGCAAGCACATTAAAAACACCAGAGATGCATGAGAACACATTTCCACTCTTTTTTGGGGTGGTCTACAAATATAGAAGACTGCTCAAGAGAAATCTCCACCGCCTTGTTATCTTTGTTATGGGCATAACAAATTTAAAAGACCGAATTTAGAACAGTTAAAGAGAATAAAGTTTCATAATAGCATTGATAAAACTAACGCTCAAATCAGCCCAGATTTAGCAGTTCCAACTGTACATGTTAGGAAAGCTGAACATAGGTGTCTGTGTACATGCCTGAGAATAAAGAAAACAAAACATCCACATCGGCAGTGTTGGGAATATTCTAAATTTGCGTCCAGCTCCTGTAACGCAGTCTTGGTTCATGTTTGACAGAAATCAAACCGATGATTTATTAGATTATCAGCAGCGATGGGATCTGCTCTGGCTTTGGTCGTGTCAGACGTTTGTTTTGAAGAGGCCAACGTCATGGACGAAGTGGGATTTCTACATCAGAACACCTCTGAAAGTTTGTCTTTAGAGGAGGAACTGGAGAATAAACACGTCGGTGGCCGTCAGGGTCAGGAAATGACCATAAACCAAACAGCTGGTAAGAAAACGACAACAACACTCGTTTAATCAGAACGTTTATCTATAGAGAAAACACCTGTTAGCCTCACGATGCTAAGGTAAATATTCAAACAAATTTCGATGCTAAGGTAAATATTCAAACAAATTTCGTCTTTTATGTGATATATATATATATATATATATATATATATATATATATATATATATATATATATATATATATATATATATATATATATATATATATATATATATATATATATATATATATATTATGGCATGCCGTTCAGGAATTTAAGATATTTATATTATATAAAGTCTGAATATATTGAATGAAACTTGAATATATGGAATGAAAGTATGAATATATTGAATGAAAGTCTGAATATATTGAATGAAAGTATGAATATATTGAATGAAAGTCTGAATATATTGAATGAAAGTCTGAATATATTGAATGAAAGTATGAATATATTGAATGAAAGTCTGAATATATTGAATGAAAGTCTGAATATATGGAATGAAACTTATCAATAAAGTTTTGACGTTTTGAATTTTTTGTAGTTGATTCGTAGCTGCAGGTCAGCATGAGTGAATCAGCACGGAACCTCGTTGCAGCGATACTCAGTGATAATAATATTATCAACACGCTTGCTAATGCATGCACCGTCCAGAATAATCCTAGTAACAGTCAGTACCAGACTACTGATGAAGAAATGTTTTCATTGTTTCATCGTGGGAGACAGAGAGCTGTGAACATCTCCGGTCAGAATGTTATTGCTGAGAGAAATAGGCCTACACCTTCTACCTCAGAGGAACCCTCTACCACAGCTCCTGTCTATAACCTTCGTCCGTTCACTCGAAAAGGCCCAAGACCTAAGAGGTAGGATTTTTTTGTCAATAGCAATTCATTGTTAGTCGAATAAAAACATACTAGAGGGTGTTACTCTGGGTGATTTGATGATTTTAAAGAAAAAGCTAGTTTTCTAACCAGTTTGCACCCACCGATGGACTGGCAGGCCGATGGTACTTTCGGCCAGTCCGGACTCCGAACCGGTCGCACAGCGCAGTCAGCGGCTTATTTAGACTTGCCCTACCTGTTGCGGAGCGCTCCTAAGTGCTCTCACACGGGCGCGGGACAGACTAAAAATGCTCGAGTTATTCTTTGGCCCCAGTACAGTTCTGTCAGTCTAGACCCGGTCCGGTTCAGGGATTCTATAGAACAGCATGAACAGTCAGGTATATGAGCAGTCATGCTGTGGTAGTGATCTATAGATGTTTTCGATACAGAGAAACATTTTTTGCAATTATCCGCTGCCCTACTACCCAGTGTCAGTCTCCATGCAACTGCTGTGTGCAGCGTGCGTACCGAAACCATCACATCCAGCTCACTGGTTAGTGTGCAGCGTGCTATCTATAAACTGTTAGGAATGCATCGCTCTGTCTGTGTGCTGTGAGGGACAAAAGGTGAGAGAGAAAGAGACAAAGTTTAGATGTAAGTTGACAATTTGCTGTTTTTCAAAAAGAAAACAAACATTTCTGTATTTTTTTTTCTGATCTTCATACTAATGACCTGCTCTCAGGTTGATCTGCATGTAGAACTGAATCAACCATACTTCTTCAAATAGTGTAATAAATGATCATGTGCTGCTGTAACTACATAGCAATAGTGTACTATGCTAGTATTATGTTGTTAAAATAATGGCAAATCCAAAAACCAAATACTTTCAATACTTCACAGATTTCAGACCCAGTTGAACTGTTTACCTCCTGTGGTTCAGTCTTTCACCAAGGAGGTTATTCTCCTACCAGACCATACATCTTTACATGTTCCAAGACGTGCCAGGAAAGCTTGGCTTTTTGAGCATGGACACATAAAATCTGCCTTGGAATTTGGTTGTGACTGGGACAACAAAAGAGTAATGCAGGAAATAGCAGCAGCTTTCCATCCAGTTCTGGAAGGATGCAGGTGAGCTACTGATCTGTTACTTTTTGACACACAGTCACATCATTGCAAAGCTTGTTTATTTATTTATAATTAAAATATGTTTTGACATTTTCTTTCCTGGGGCAGCAGCGGTGTTGTGTGCAGAAATTATTTATGTAAACTAAAATGTAAACATGTAGAGAAATCTTAATTTTGACAGATGTTTTCTTAATTTTAATTTTTCCGTAGCTTGCAAATCATGATGCCCTGCCACAACAAACTCGTTGAACCATCCCTGACCTCCAAACAGAGTTTGACTGGAGACCTTTTGAAAAAACTGTTTCATCAGAAGTCCATTTATGTGAGACCTAACAAGGTCATTCTAACAGAGGAGAACGAATCTGTAAGTAATGAGGATTTAATTATTTTTTATGTAGATGATTTTTAAAATAATTTATGACAGTGAGATTGGAAGTAATGCATGCTTTTAGTCTGTACTAAAATCTGACACATATTACTGTCAGTAG
>SSNR01000788.1:103903-116927 GCA_006937965.1 Callopanchax toddi | reverse complement strand
GAGTGTTATTTATCAATAGCCTCGGTTTTACCAGGTCGGGTTGGTACCTACTGAACCGCTCCAGATCGCCTCGGCGTGAAGGTGTAGGAGGTCCGTCGGGTGAGCGTTGGCGGACGAACCTCGGAGTTGTCCCCGGGACCGAAGGTCGGTCCGAGGCACGGAGGTGTCTGAGCGAGTCGGTGTCAGCGGCTCCATGATCGACTGGTGCAGAGGCTAACCGGCTTTTCCATGGCAGGAGGGAAGAAGCAGACCGTGGTGTCTGGCTTCTCAGCCGGAGCAAATTGTCATCGACCGGTGAGGCTGGGTTTTACTCACGAGCTCGGTCGGCACAGAGGCCTTCCGTGTAGCGGAGGAAAACGGAGGCTGTGTTCTCTCGTCGTGGGGTTAACGAGAACTGAGGAGACTCAGCTCTTCCAGGCAGGAAGTTGGGACGTGGCCCGCTTTGGACGCGTGGACCAATGGGAACGGAGTTACCAAGTCACGTGGTTCTCGTCATTAGAAACCCAGGAAGTTAGATGGATTATTAATATGTTTTAACCTTTTAGCGAAAGTAGAAATCATAAAATGATACTGATGCAACATCAACATTCATGAATACTGGAAGAAAATGAATTAATCATATTAAGACATTTCTGGACAGTGGATTAAAAGGTAGTGTCTTTAGAATGAGACATCAAAGAGTTCTTAAGTTTAATTATTAATTAAAGGAAATCTTGAGTCTTCCGACACGACCGGTCCTGGAAGGAATGTTGATTCAGGTTACAACATAATAAAAGAGTCATTTTAATCCAAGTTATTAGGAAAAAGATGAGTTATTGTTGTGATGAACCAAGGGGTCCGAAATCAGAGATAGTAACGCTTTGCCAGCGCTACACTAACCTCTACAGTTAGAACACTATATTACCTGTTAGTTAACCTCTACAGGTTAGCATGAGGCTATTTGTCGATGGCGTTTTTGCTGCTGTAATATTGTGTACAGCAGAGCTATAACTGACATACAGTTGTAACAAACTAAACAAACAGGACCTAAGCATTCTGAGACATCGCTGGTACTTTTATACCTAATACCTACAAGTTGCCATTTTTTTGTCACAGATCTAACATTGAGGAGTACTTCCTTTTTCTAGAGACTCTGCCCACTTTGAGTGATGTCACCAGCGGGGGCGGTCCTGACTGTAGATTAACAACTGATTTCAGATTGACCCAAACATCCCTCTAAGAACTACTATGGAACAAGAACTTTAAAGTCCGGTTAACTTTTATTTTTATGCCGTGTTTTGTCAGTTTGATAGAGATCCTGTGTACATATTATGTGACAGACAGATGTGGAGATAGAGTATATTTTATCAACAAGAGGAGTTAATGTGTGTTTTGTACCTGCTGGTGTGTTTCAGCTCACCGTAGATTCTACAACGTGAAGAGCAATACTTTTCATCAGCAGGAGTCTGAGTGTAAACAAGTCCCGACTACGACCATAACGACGTCTGTTATGGTGAAAACATTGTTTAGGTTTGAACACGATGAAAGTCATCAACAGAACTGGAGAGAAGATCTGGTTTCAACACGCTTAGCAACAGGAGGACATCCTACACTTACAGTCGGACGTTTCCATCCTCTCATCAGGGAAATGTCAGGCATTCGATGTTTTGAATGTTTGGTTTGATCCGGTCTTGTTCCTGGGTGGGAGGATTATACAACATATACATTTAATCTGTTCATGTAGTCACCTAAATCTTTTCATCTGTGGTGCTGAAGGGTCTAGAGGTGTCAAACTCCAGTCCTCAAGGGTCGCAATCCAGCATGTTGTAGAAGTCTCTCAGCTCCATCACACCAGATTTGTTTCAGTAGCTGATTTACAAGCTTCAGTAGAACTTGAGGACTTCCTGATGATGTAATTTAACAAAAGATTCAGGTGTGTTGAATCAGGATAAGTACTAAAACTTGTAGGACACCGGCCCTCGAGGACTGGAGTTTGACACCCCTGATAAGGCTGATTAACCTGATCCCAAACTATCTGAAGACCCAAATGTCTTCTGAGGAAAGTTCAGGAGAGGTTTGTTCACAATAAAGCAAAGGATGTCTGAAGGAGTCAAAGTGAAAGTTTGAGTCAAGCATGGAGGTGGTAGCATCAAGAAGTGGGACTGGGTAAAAACCAAAAGGTTCTCAACTTTTAACAAGTTTGATGGATTCGTTAGCTCCACCCATTAGCTCACTGTTACCGTTAGCCTGCTGAACATTTGACGACCACTAGAGGGAGCTCACACCACAGTTTGACAACTAGAAGGTTGGATCCAGTTGGGTCCAGACACACATTAGACCTGGTTTCTGACCATGATACGATTTAGGGACTGGAGGTCCGTCCCACTAGACCAAGTCAACTCTTCTAGTTTTATCAAAACAGTATTGATGGTTGTTGTATAATCCTTATTGCCTGGATAAAGAACGGCTCAAATAAACCATATAAGCCTCAACCTGATGGTGAGGGATGGAAACGCTGATGATGGGGATCAGCATCGATGTGTGGAGCGTCCAGGAGAGGGATCCATGCAGAGTAACAGCAAACATTCACACTTTGGTCCTGCAGGGGGAGGAACCTGATCTTGGAGAAGATGATGCATTTAGAGGTCACCCAACACATCTGCTAACCCTTTTTCAAAAGGAAACATTTGGAGTCCATTCACCCTGTGTCCATGCTGCATTAACTCACCTGGCCCCCATAGGACGGGGTGAAGCTCTGCTGGACTACGTTCAGTCCTGAGGACGAGACAACACAACAGATAAAACCGTTGTGTGCTAGACGTCTCTCTTTGTTTTGATGGATAGGATCCAGGTTCTGAGACTCCTAGGAGGCCAAACCCCGATGGTCCCTCTGGTCTGTGGAGAAGGGCCAGGAGCTCTGGAGGCTGAAGGACCTCTCCAGAGAGTTCAGGGGTGACACCCAGCCGTTGATGTTGTAGTAGATGTTGTGGTTGGTGGTGTTTTTGTTTACCTGAACTAATAACCATATATATCTCCATGGTTTCTGAGTGCCATTTCTACTTGACAACTGTTACTACTTAGCATTATTTAGAGCTGTTCTCGCTCTGTGTGACTGTGGCCTTTTGAGCAGAATGACTGTGGAAATGTCTGAATCGTGTCGGTACTTTAGGTTCTCAAAGGCTGTGCAGACCTGAGATCAGCTGGGTTGAATGAAAATTGCCTTAAAGAATCTGTAAAGGTCTGTCACGGGACTCGTCCTGTCCACCCAGGTCGATGAAAGCTCCTAAAATCAGAGTAAACAACCAACCTTCTTACAAAGTCGTCCATCTTTAAGGATCTCACTTTGGCTGAAACTCTCACCATTAGTCCTGACGCCGTTTGGCGCGTTGGGAGGAGTGACCAGTAGACGGTCAGGCTGACTCTGGGACTGCCTAACTTTGGGACACCTCGTCTTTATGTCGTCTTTCAGTTCAGATGCACTTGTTTTTCATCAGATGTCTTAAACATTTAACCGCAGTCGTCTCCGTCTGAAGAGTTTCCTCTTGACTGGGTTCACATGGACGGGTCAGAGGTTCGGTTTCCAGGTAGGACCAGATCAATCAGGATTACGTTCCGGACTTCCCAGCCAGATTTTCTGTTTTTTGATGACATTGTTCGTTTGTGGGGGAGGAAACCATTTAGCCTGGGGTTGTTTCTGATTGGTTGACTGCACATGAGTTCAGCCATAACTCGGTATTTAAACGACCTCCTGACCCTGACATGTGACTCCAGTCCGACGTTTTAGTTTACCGTAGAGCCTGAGACCTTCCTTCCTTCTCGTACTTTTCTCTGTCTGTGGGATTTTACCCTCTGGTCACATCTTCTCTTCTGTCTCGCTGTTTGCATGAGTTTTATGTCGACAGAGTCGAAACGAAGAGAAGAGATTCATGGTTAAAATCCCTAAATATTAGGGCGACAAAAGGCTGATGTTAGCATAATTAAAATACTAGTGTGTGTGTGGATGTGTGTGTGTAACCTAACTAAACCAGCCTGTTCTAAAAGTGTGAAAATATGAATAAAACTGTTGAATCTAAACGTAGTTTGTGTTTGTGAGTCATTTTCATCACACCGATCGTCACCATGTGAGCATCAATGATTTAATAAACACGGGTTCAAACCCGTTAACGAGTATTTTCTACTACATAAAGCTTTGTTTGGAAGCTAAAAGGAAGTAGCATTAGCTCTGTTCACTTTGTGAACATACCACTAGCTAAAGCATAAAACCAGAAGCTTTAAAGAATTCCCTTTATGTGCTTTTGAATTCTAACTTTATTAAAGCAGAAGAATTTCCTCTGGGGCGACTTTCATTTGGCTCCACCCTCCCATCCTGGTCTGGGAGTGACTATGACCTTATAAGGCAATGGCTGCAAGACCACACCAAGACGCCCCTGCAGGTTAGGGGGGGAGTCCCCATTGGGAAGCCTGAAGCTCATTCGCTGGAGCAGCGAGGACAAGAAGAGGAAGAGCTCCAGCCTGGCCAATGACTCGCCAACACAGACTCGAGGCCCCGCCCCAAACGGCAGGAAGCAGGAGGGCGTGATACGCTGGCCTTGGTCGCCCAGGAACCGTTCTGGATTGGATGACAGAGACAGGTATAAAGATGTTGTTCACTGAAGGAGGCCTTCCTGTGGTTTACCTGGGAGGAACAGGTCCGGTTTGTCCCAGTGTTGAGGGTCATGGTGAATCGACCACATGTTGACCAAAACTCGAGTTCCACGGCTCACCGCGTGACCTCCAATGCTACAAGAAACAGAGTATACATAGAATCACCTGTCCAACCCCGCAGCAATGGAGGCATTGTCTCAGGGTTCAGGTTCTACGGTCCAGGAGACACCTAACGAACCACCGAGTGTTTGGGACCAGTCTCTGGTTCCATCAGGTCAGCAGATGAAAACCAGGTGTACCTGCTGTCAGTCATGGCGGTGTGGGGGATCAGCACCGGGCTGACCGGTCGGATCCTCATGC
Organism: Callopanchax toddi; assembly: GCA_006937965.1. Lineage (NCBI taxonomy): Eukaryota > Metazoa > Chordata > Actinopteri > Cyprinodontiformes > Nothobranchiidae > Callopanchax > Callopanchax toddi. Next base: position 111,944 of record SSNR01000788.1, on the reverse strand, counting down.
CCTCGTTGATGACACAGTCCAGGTACGGCAGCAGGCTGCGGTCCGACGCACTCACCGAACGCTCGCTGCCCACCTGCTCATCAAGTTCCTTCTGCACACGATCCTGGACCTGGGATGGAGAACCACAAGCAAGTATTAGTAAACAGGAACTAAAGAAGAGACACATCATGTCCCAGAAGAACCATCAACCATCATGTCCCAGAAGAACCATCAACCGTTATGTCCCAGAAGAACCATCAACCGTCATGTCCCAGAAGAACCATCAACCATTATGTCCCAGAAGAACCATCAACCATTATGTCCCAGAAGAACCATCAACCATTATGTCCCAGAAGAACCATCAACCATCATGTCCCAGAAGAACCATCAACCATCATGTCCCAGAAGAACCATCAACCGTTATGTCCCAGAAGAACCATCAACCGTCATGTCCCAGAAGAACCATCAACCATCATGTCCCAGAAGAACCATCAACCATTATGTCCCAGAAGAACCATCAACCATTATGTCCCAGAAGAACCATCAACCGTTATGTCCCAGAAGAAACATCAACCATCATGTTCCAGAAGAACCATCAACCATTATGTCCCAGAAGAACCATCAACCGTTATGTCCCAGAAGAAACATCAACCATTATGTCCCAGAAGAACCATCAACCATTATGTCCCAGAAGAAACATCAACCATCATGTTCCAGAAGAACCATCAACCATCATGTCCCAGAAGAACCATCAACCATCATGTTCCAGAAGAACCATCAAGCATCATGTCCCAGAAGAACCATCAACCAACATGTTCCAGAAGAACCATCAACCATCATGTTCCAGAAGTACCATCAACCAGAAGAACCATCAACCACCATGTTCCAGAAGACCCATCAACCATCATGTCCCAGAAGAACCATCAACCATCATGTCCCAGAAGAACCATCAACCATCATGTCCCAGAAGAACCATCAACCATCATGTCCCAGAAGAACCATCCACCATTATGTCCCAGAAGAACCATCAACCATTATGTCCCAGAAGAACCATCAACCATCATGTTCCAGAAGAACCATCAACCATCATGTCCCAGAAGAACCATCAACCGTTATGTCCCAGAAGAACCATCAACCATCATGTTCCAGAAGAACCATCAACCATTATGTCCCAGAAGAACCATCAACCATCATGTCCCAGAAGAACCATCAACCATTATGTCCCAGAAGAACCATCAACCATCATGTTCCAGAAGAACCATCAACCATCATGTCCCAGAAGAACCATCAACCATCATGTTCCAGAAGAACCATCAAGCATCATGTCCCAGAAGAACCATCAACCATCATGTTCCAGAAGAACCATCAACCATCATGTTCCAGAAGTACCATCAACCAGAAGAACCATCAACCACCATGTTCCAGAAGACCCATCAACCATCATGTCCCAGAAGAACCATCAACCATCATGTCCCAGAAGAACCATCAACCATCATGTTCCAGAAGAACCATCAACCATCATGTTCCAGAAGAATCATCATGTCCCTGAAGAACCATCAACCATCATGTTCCAGAAGAATCATCATGTCCCAGAAGAACCATCAACCATCATGTTCCAGAAGAACCATCAACCATCATGTTCCAGAAGAACCATCAACCATTATGTTCCAGAAGAACCATCAACCATCATGTTCCAGAAGAACCATCAACCATCATGTTCCAGAAGAATCATCAACCATTATGTTCCAGAAGAACCATCGACCATCATGTTCCAGAAGAACCATCAACCATCATGTTCCAGAAGAACCATCAACCATTATGTTCCAGAAGAACCATCAACTATCATGTTCCAGAAGAACCATCAACTACTATGTTTTGAAGAACTATTGAACCGTGGTGTTATTGAAGGACCATCAACCAGCTGGATCTCAGGTGTTTGTACTATAGGTTCTGGATCTGGAACATCTCAGGTGTTTGTACCTTAGGTTCTGGATCTAGAACATCTCAGGTGTTTGTACTATAGGTTCTGGATCTGGAACATCTCAGGTATTTGTACTATAGGTTCTGGATCTGGAACATCTCAGGTGTTTGTACTATAGGTTCTGGATCTAGAAGATCTCAGGTGTTTGTACTATAGGTTCTGGATCTAGAACATCTCAGGTGTTTGTACTATAGGTTCTGGATCTGGAACATCTCAGGTGTTTGTACTATAGGTTCTGGATCTAGAAGATCTCAGGTGTTTGTACTATAGGTTCTGGATCTAGAACATCTCAGGTGTTTGTACTATAGGTTCTGGATCTAGAACATCTCAGATGTTTGTACCTTAGGTTCTGGATCAGGCACATCTCAGGTATTTGTACCTTAGGTTCTGGATCTAGAACATCTCAGGTGTTTGTACCTTAGGTTCTGGATCTAGAACATCTCAGGTGTTTGTACTATAGGTTCTGGATCTGGAAAATCTCAGGTGTTTGTACTATAGGTTGTGGATCTAGAACATCTCAGGTGTTTGTACCTTAGGTTCTGGATCTAGAACATCTCAGGTGTTTGTACTATAGGTTCTGGATCTGGAACATCTCAGGTGTTTGTACCTTAGGTTCTGGATCTAGAACATCTCAGGTGTTTGTACTATAGGTTCTGGATCTAGAACATCTCAGGTGTTTGTACTATAGGTTCTGGATCTGGAACCTTTCAGGTGTTTGTACTATAGGTTCTGGATCTGGAACACCTCAGATGTTTGTACTATAGGTTCTGTATCTAGAACATCTCAGGTGTTGGTACTTTAGGTTCTGAATCTGGAACATCTCGGATCTGGAACATCTCAGGTGTTTGTACTATAGGTTCTGGATCTAGAACATCTCAGGTGTTTGTACCTTAGGTTCTGGATCTAGAACATCTCAGGTGTTTGTACTATAGGTTCTGGATCTGGAACATTTCAGGTGTTTGTATCTTAGGTTCTGGATCTGGAACACCTCAGATGTTTGTACTATAGGTTCTGGATCTAGAACATTTCAGGTGTTTGTACTATAGGTTCTGGATCTAGAACATCTCAGGTGTTTGTACTATAGGTTCTGGATCTAGAACACCTCAGATGTTTGTACTATAGGTTCTGGATCTAGAACATCTCAGGTGTTTGTACTATAGGTTCTGGATCTAGAACATCTCAGGTGTTTGTACTATAGGTTCTGGATCTAGAACACCTCAGATGTTTGTACTTTAGGTTCTGGATCTGGAACATCTCAGGTCTCGCCTCGCCTCGCCTTCTTCCGCTTATCCGGGTCCGGGTCGCGGGGGCAGCATTCCAAGTCGGGCAGCCCAGGCCACCTTCTCCCCGGCCAAGTCCACCAGCTCCTCAGCTGGGACGCCCAGGCGTTCCCAGGCCAAACTGAAGATGTATTTCCTCCAGCTTGTCCTGGGTCGACCTGGGGGCCTCCTGCCGGCAGGACATGCCCAGAACACCTCCCGAGGGAGGCGTCCAGGAGGCATCCTTACCAGATGCCCGAACCACCTCAACTGGCTCCTTTCGATATGGAGGAGCAGCGACTCTACTCCGAGTCTCTCCCGGATGTCCGAGCTCCTCACCCTATCCCTAAGGCTGAGCCCGGCCACCCTGCGGAGGAAACTCATTTCAGCCGCTTGTATCCGCGATCTCGTTCTTTCGGTCATTACCCAAAGCTCATGACCATAGGTGAGGATTGGGATGTAGACCGACTAGTAAATCGAGAGCCTTGCTTTCTGGCTCAGCTCCTTCTTCAACACAACAGACCGGTTCAGCGTCCATCACTGCAGACGCTGCCCCAATCCGCCTGTCGATCTCCCTCCTTCCCTCACTAGAGAACAAGACCCCGAGATACTTGAACTCCTCCACTTGAGGCAGGATCTCTCTCCCGACCTGGAGTTGGCAATCCACCCTTTTCCGACTGAGAACCATGGCCTCAGACTTGGAGGTGCTGATCCTCATCCCAGCCGCTTCACACTCAGCTGCGAACCTCCCCAGTAAGAGCTGAAGGTCAGAGCTCGATGAAGCTAGGAGGACCACATCATCCGCGAAAAGCAGAGACGAGATTCTCCTGTCACCAGACTCCACCCCCTCCACACCACGGCTGCTCCTAGAAATCCTGTCCATAAAGGTTCTGAACAGGACCGGTGACAAAGGGCAGCCCTGGCGGAGTCCAACCCTCACTGGGAACAGGTCCGACTTACTGCCGGCTATGAGGACCAGACTCACACTCCTCTGGTACAGGGACTGAATGGCCCTTAACAAAAGACCATCCACCCCGTACTCCTGGAGCGCCCCCCACAGGGTGTCCCTGGGGACACGGTCATAAGCCTTCTCCAAATCCACAAAACACATGTGGATTGGTTGGGCAAACTCCCATGACCCCTCCATCACCCTAGCGAGGGTAAAGAGCTGGTCCACAGTTCCACGACCAGGACGAAAACCACATTGCTCCTCTTCTATCTGAGGTTCAACCATCGACCGGACCCTCCTCTCCAGTACCCTGGAGTAGACCTTCCCAGGGAGGCTGAGGAGTGTGATCCCCCTATAGTTGGAACACACCCTCTGGTCCCCCTTCTTAAAAATGGGAACCACCACCCCGGTCTGCCACTCCACAGGAACTGCCCCCGATGACCACGCAATGTTGCAGAGACGTGTCAACCACGACAGTCCTACAACATCCATAGCTTTCAGATACCCAGGTCGGATCTCATCCACCCCCGGGGCTCCGCCGCTGCGTAGTTGTTTGACTACCTCAGCAACTTCTGCCCCAGAGATTGGACAGTCCGTCCCCAGGTCTCCCAGCTCTGGTTCCTCCTCGGAATGCGCGTCGGTGGGATTGAGGAGCTCCTCAAAGTATTCCTTCCACCGTCCGACTATAGCCCCAGTTGACGTCAGCAGCTCCCCGTCCCCACTGTAAACAGTGTGAGCGAGTTGCCGCCTTCCTCCCCTGAGGTGCCGGATGGTTTACCAGAACCTCTTTGGAGCCGACCGATAGTCTTTTTCCATGGCCTCGCCAAACTCCTCCCACGCCCGAGATTTTGCCTCGGCAACTGCCACTGCTGCACTTCGCTTGGCCCGCCGGTACCTGTCTGCTGCCTCTGGAGACCCACAGACCAGCCACGCCCTGTAGGCCTCCTTCTTCAGCCTGACGGCTCCCCTAACCTCTGGTGTCTGAGATGTTCCCCAGAGGGGGAACATCTCAGGTGTTTGTACTAAAGGTTCTGGATCTGGAACATGTCAGGTTTTTGTACTAAAGGTTCTGGATCTGGAACATGTCAGGTGTTTGTACTAAAGGTTCTGGATCTGGAACATCTCAGGTGTTTGTACTATAGGTTCTGGATCTGGAACATGTCAGGTGTTTGTACTCAAATCAAATCAAATCAAACTTTATTTATATAGCACCTTTCATGCCCCAGCGAGCAACACAAAGTGCTTGACAGATTAAAATGACCCATACAACCCACATTCCCTCCCTTTCCCACACATAGAACAATTATGACACTCTCCCCTCCCAGTCCACAACCCATTCCCAGGCACACATACACCCACACATACACATCAAAACCACAGTAAACACTATGTTGAGCTCAGATGGCTCCAGTAATGAGAAACACGCCATCTAGTGGGCCCTCTGCCTCGTCAGCTGTAGAACCAGGTCAGCAGCCACACACCAAGGAGGGTGGCAACCCCCCCACTGCCCGGGCCCTACCGGGGAGCGCCCGAGCCGCCACCGTCGACCACCGGTCCCAAGGCAGAGGGCTCCACAGAGGAAACACTGGAGGATTAAAATGCGTAGCACATAAAATAACGAGAACTTATAGGAATAGTAAAATGACCAATAAAATGTGAATAAAAAGCTAAATAAATAATAATCAGTTAAAAGCTAATCTAAAAAGGTGGGTCTGGAGTCTATTCTTAAAAACCTGAACGTTCTCTGCGGTCCTGAGGTCCTCTGGCAGTCCGTTCCAGAGGCGAGGGCCGTAATAACCAAAAGAAGCTTCGCCGTGGGTGTGTGTCCTGACTTTAGGGATGACTAGGAGACGGCTGTCAGAGGAGCGCAGTGACCGCGAGGGTTCATATGGCAAAAGCAGTTCAGAAAGATAAGAAGGGCCAAGACCATTAAGACACTTAAAAACCATTAACAGTATCTTAAAATCGATCCTAGAACATACGGGGAGCCAATGCAGTGATTCTAAAACCGGAGTGATGTGCTCCCGCTTCCTGGTCTTTGTCAGGACACGGGCTGCTGAGTTTTGTAAAAGTTGTAGACCTGAAGTACTCTTCTTGGAAAGACCAGAAAGCAGGGCATTGCAGTAATCCATTCTACTGGTGATAAAAGCATCGGCGTCTCCGTATTGGCCCGAGAGAGAATGGGGCGGACTCTGGCGATGTTTTTGAGATGATAAAAACCTATTTTGGTGACGTTTTTAATGTGAGGGATAAAAGTCAGCTCAGAGTCAAAGGTCACGCCCAGATTCTTAACTTTTGAAGAAGGATTAAAAGACAGTGATTGTAATTTGGGTAAAAGTTTCTCTCTCTGGGCCTCAGGACCAATGACTAAAACTTCAGTTTTGCCCTGGTTGAGCTGGAGAAAGTTTTCTGCCATCCAGGATTTAATGTCTGAAATACAGTTAAAAAGTGCATCCATTGGCTGTGTGTCATCAGGAGACACGGAGACGTACAACTGTGTGTCGTCAGCATAACTGTGGAAATTCACCCCGTGTCTCCTGATGACGCTGCCCAGAGGGAGCATATAGAGGTTAAAAAGCACCGGGCCTAAAATGGAACCCTGGGGCACACCACATGTGATGCTATGGACCCTGGAGAAACAGGTGTCCATGAGACCATAAAAGTCCAGTCTGTGAGACAGGAAGTGAACAGTTCTGGATCTGGAACATCTCAGGTGTTTGTACCTTAGGTTCTGGATCTAGAACATCTCAGGTGTTTGTACCTTAGGTTCTGGATCTAGAACATCTCAGGTGTTTGTACCTTAGGTTCTGGATCTAGAACATCTCAGGTGTTTGTACCTTAGGTTCTGGATCTAGAACATCTCAGGTGTTTGTACTATAGGTTCTGGATCTGGAACATGTCAGGTGTTTGTACCTTAGGTTCTGGATCTAGAACATCTCAGGTGTTTGTACCTTAGGTTCTGGATCTAGAACATCTCAGGTGTTTGTACCTTAGGTTCTGGATCTAGAACATCTCAGGTGTTGGTACCTCAGGGTGGTGCAGCAGGTAGGCCAGGATCCACAGCAGCGTCGTGGACGTTGTCTCCACCCCGGCTCCAAAAGCTTCAGCCGCTGTCATCAGGACATGGTCATCTGTTATCCCCTCCTCCTCTGACCCATGTGACTTTTGGCCCCGCCCACTGCGGGTCTGACCCTTTAGCAAGGCGTCCAGAAGGTCACGAGGCTCTCCGTCAGTCATCGACGCCTGTTGGAGGAGATGTGAGTTGAAGTGATCTTCTAGAGCTGGATGTTTCTGGAGGTGTAGTGAACTCTGTGTCCTGCTGTCCTCTGGTGGGACATGTCTCTGACTCCACGTTACCTTGTGCTCCTCCAGTTTCCGGCTCAGCAGTCGGTCTCTGATGGTGATGCACTCCTTCAGTTTGCTCAGAGACCTGTTGGGGAGGAACTGCAGGACAAGCCCACCTTTAGAGACCAGATCTAAAGGAACGTTTAGATTTCTGCTTTTATTTCAAAACCTGCAGGACGGACAGGAACCTGAGACGTTCAGAGAGACGTTTAGAGAGACGATCAGAGAGACGTTTAGAGAGACGTTTAGAGAGACGATCAGAGAGACGTTTAGAGAGACGTTTAGAGAGACGTTTAGAGAGACGTTATAGAGACGTTTAGAGAGACGTTTAGAGAGACGTTCAGAGAGACGTTTAGAGAGACGTTCAGAGAGACGTTTAGAGAGACGTTCAGAGAGACGTTAGAGAGACGTTCAGAGAAACGTTCAGAGAGACGTTCAGAGAGACGTTCAGAGAGACGTTTAGAGAGACGTTTAGAGAGACGTTATAGAGACGTTCAGAGAGACGTTCAGAGAGACGTTTAGAGAGAC
>SSNR01000788.1:74858-83143 GCA_006937965.1 Callopanchax toddi | reverse complement strand
ATCACTAACTAGTACTTCAATAAACACTATCTAGTACCTCGTTCATCACTAACTAGTACTTCAATAAACACTATCTAGTACCTCGTTCATCACTAACTAGTACTTCAAAAAACACTATCTAATACCTCATTCATCACTAACTAGTACTTCAATAAACACTATCTAGTACCTCGTTAGTCACTAACTAGTACTTCAATAAACACTGTTTAATACCTCGTTAGTCACTAACTAGTACTTCAATAAACACTGTTTAATACCTCGTTAGTCACTAACTAGTACTTCAATAAACACAGTCTAATACCTCGTTAATCACTAACTAGTACTTCAAAAACACTATCTAGTACCTCGTTAATCACTAACTAGTACTTCAATAAACACTATCTAGTACCTCGTTCATCACTAACTAGTACTTCAATAAACACTATCTAGTACCTCGTTCATCACTAACTAGTACTTCAAAAAACACTATCTAATACCTCATTCATCACTAACTAGTACTTCAATAAACACTATCTAGTACCTCGTTAGTCACTAACTAGTACTTCAATAAACACTGTTTAATACCTCGTTAGTCACTAACTAGTACTTCAATAAACACTGTTTAATACCTCGTTAGTCACTAACTAGTACTTCAATAAACACAGTCTAATACCTCGTTAATCACTAACTAGTACTTCAAAAACACTATCTAGTACCTCGTTAATCACTAACTAGTACTTCAATAAACACTATCTAGTACCTCGTTCATCACTAACTAGTACTTCAATAAACACTATCTAGTACCTCGTTCATCACTAACTAGTACTTCAAAAAACACTATCTAATACCTCATTCATCACTAACTAGCACTTCTTTAAACCCTATTTAATCTAGTACTTCATTACATAATAACTAGTCCTTTATTATACAATAACTAGTGACTTTTACTAGTCCTCACACCTCCCATCAATGGGTTCAGCTCCTCTTTAAAACCTAGACCAGGACTAGTACTAGAACCTGGACCATGCCCAGAACCAGGACTAGAACCAGTACCAGGACCTGGACTAGGACAAGACTAAAGCCTGGACCAGGACTAGAACCATAAACAGAACCAAAACCAGGACCAGCGTTATAAGCAGGACCAGGCCCTGGACCTGGACCAGTCCGAAGACCTGGACCTGGAGTGTTCTCACCTGCGACCCAGCTGGGTGAAGAGGAGGTGAGGGGGGAGTCCTCCCCCCAGCCAGGGGAGACTCCCCAGGACCGGGAGGCGAGGCAGGCTTGGGATGGAGCCCCGATCCTGGTTTCTGGTTCTGGGATCAAACCGCTGTGAGATCAGAGACGAGATGAAGACCAGAACAATGAGGAGGAGCAGGATGGATGGAGAGAAGGAGGTGAAGAAGGAGGAGAGGAGATTGGAGAACATGGCCGCTGCAGCAGAGACGAAGAGGAGAATGAGGAGAGGATGAAGAGCTCCGACTTTTATCTGTGACTTAGAGAGAACCCTTGAGGGGTCAGAGGCCTTGGTAGTGTTGTGTGACCATGAGTGTGTAGAGTGTTTACCTCAGTCAGACGGCCTTGGTCTTATCGGGCTTCAAACCTCTGGTTACCATGGAAACCTTAAAGGAGAAACATCTTATTTATGTTTCCATTAATCAACCTAAATCAATAATTAACTGTAAATAAAGAATGGTTGAAACTGGACTGAACTGGAAAAATACTGGTGTAAACTGGTTTATACTAGATTAAACTGATTTATACTGGTTTAAACGGGTTTATACTGAATTATGGTTTATACTAATTTCAACAGGAATTATACTGGTTTTAACGGGTTTACACTGGATTAAACTGGTTTCAACTGGAATTATACTGGATTATACTACATTGTAAAAAGAGAACATTGGTCTAACCTAAAAAAACAGGGGTCTAACTTTAAAAAATTGAAGTAATCGGTCACAAGTAATTAAATTAGGTTTATGCAAGTTAATTTTTTAAAGTTTACTTTGAACAAACTTAATAAAGTAACTTTGAAAGAACTTATTTTAATTACATGTGACCGATTACTTCAATTTTTTAAAGTTAGACCCCTGTTTTCTATTTTCAGTGTAGTTTAAACTGATTTATACTGGATTAAACTGGTTTATACTGAATTATACTGGTTTAAACTGGATTTATACTAGTTAAGCTGGTTTATACTGGATTAATACTGATTTATACTGGTTTTAACGGGTTTATACTGGAATTATACTGGATTAATAGTAGTTTAAACTGGTTTATACTGGAATTATACTCGATTAATACTGGTTTAAACTGATTTATACTGAAATAAACTGGTTTATACTGAATTATACTACTGGTTTAAATTTGATTTATTCTGGTTTATATTGGTATTAAACTGGTTTATATGTTTTTCAAGTCCCACCAGTAGGAAAGGCTGTCCTTTATTGTAGGGGTTCTAGGGGTTGTTTAAGGTTTATTCTGAGGGTTGTTTGGGATTTAATATGGGGTTGTTTTGGGTATATTCCGGGGTTGTTTAGTGTATTTTCTGGTGATTGTTTAGGGTTTATTCTGAGGGTTGTTTAGGGTTTAATATGGGGTTATTTAAGATTTATTCTGGTTGTTGTTTAGGGTTTATTCTGAGTGTTGTTTGGGGTTTAATATGGGGTTATTTAAGATTTATTCTGGTTGTTGTTTAGGGTTTATTCTGAGTGTTGTTTGGGGTTTAATATGGGGTTGTTTGGGGTATATTCCGGGGTTGTTTAGGGTATTTTCTGGTGATTGTTAAGGGTTTATTCTGAGGGTTGTTTAGGGTATATTCTGGGGTTATTTAGGATTTATTCTGGTCGTTGTTTAGGGTTTATTCTGAGTGTTGTTTGGGGTTTAATATGGGGTTGTTTAGGGTATTTTCTGGTGATTCTTAGGGTTTATTCTGAGGGTTGCTTAGGGTTTAATCTGGGGTTATTTAGGATTTATTCTGGTCGTTGTTTAGGGTTTATTCTGAGGGTTGCTTAGGGTTTAATCTGGGGTTATTTAGGATTTATTCTGGTCGTTGTTTAGGGTTTATTCTGAGTGTTGTTTGGGGTATATTCTGGGGTTATTTAGGATTTATTCTGGTCGTTGTTTAGGGTTTATTCTGAGTGTTGTTTGGGGTTTATTCTGAGGGTTGCTTAGGGTTTAATCTGGGGTTGTTTAGGGTTTTTTCTGGGGGCATGGTGTTTCTTCTGGGATGTTAAGGGTTTATTTCTAATTTTTTAGGGTTTATTCTGGTGGTTGTTTAGGGTTTAGGGGTTCGTGTGAGACCTGTCTAGCTGCTGACTTCAGCCTGTTTCCATCCTGTCCTTGAAGTAGATTTTAAACTCAGATTAAAACATGTAGATGTCCTGGTTTTGTTCTAGTATTGAGGCAGATTTTTGTCTTGTTCTGTGTCATTTGAAACGATGCTTTTGAGTCAGATTTGGACTCATTTTGAACTGGATGAAGCTGATTTTGAGGCTCTCTGGCAGCAGGAGACTGCTGCAGAGCTGCTTGTTTGCGTTGTTTCTAAAGATAGTCCTGAAGGATTCTGGCTGAATGTTTCTCCTTCTGCAGAATAAATCTGTGACCAATGAGACAAATACTGATGGCGATGAAAAAGAAATCCATAAAAATCTAAAGTGTTTGTGAGTCAGTGGCTACAGATGACAGAGGTTGAAGGCCGAAGAGCTTCTGACGCCATGAGAATCCAAGCACACCGATGTCTCTGTTGCAGTGTGTTATTTGTAACAGGTGGAGGGGGAAGGAGGTGGCACGGTGCCATGGCAACAGCCTCTCTGACTTCGCCCCCTCACACACATTTTTTCATCATCTGTCTTGGTATGGTTGGTTCATGCGTCCATGTGAGCAGAGATTCTTCTCCTAAGCATCGTCAACAGGCTCTGTTCACTTCACAGCCCTGTGTGGTCGGGTGCTGCTGTCGTGTTTTTACTGTTGATGGAGTCAGAAGAGTTTGTTTCCTGGATCCTAAAGAAACATTTCAGTCAGTTCAACAGTTACTGACAGCTGTGATTGGGTCAAAACCATCAAAACACCAGTTCAGTTATGTGACCTGTTAAAACTCTGAATGATGTTCCTACTGTGAAGTCTACCCGCTAGAGAGGGCGGGGCTTGTTCACCTGGTTCTTCAGAATCACATTGTTTTCTATAAGTGACATTTCTATCACTAATTAGTCCATTCTACACTAACTAGTCCTTCATCATACACTAACTAGTCCTAACTAGTCCTTCATCATACACTAACTAGTCCTAACTAGTCCTTCATCATACACTAACTAGTCCTTCATTGTACACCAACTAGTACTAACTAACCCATCATATACCAACTAATACTAACTAGTCCTTCATCATACACAGACTAGTCCTAACTAGTCCTTCATCAAACACAGACTAGTCCTAACTAGTCCTTCATTGTACACCACTAGTACTAACTAGTCCTTCATCATACACAGACTAGTCCTAACTAGTCCTTCATCATACACAGACTAGTCCTAACTAGTCATCAAACACAGACTAGTCCTAACTAGTCCTTCATTGTACACCAACTAGTACTAACTAGTCCATCATGTACCAACTAATACTAACTAGTCATTCATCATACACTAACTAGTCCTTCATTGTACACTAAATAGTCCTTTATCATACACCAACTAGTACTAACTAGTCATTCATCATACACTAACTAGTCCTTCATTGTACACTAAATAGTCCTTTATCATACACCAACTAGTACTAATTAGTCATTCATCATACACTAACTAGTCCATCATACACCAACTAGTACTAATTAGTCATTCATCATACACTAACTAGTCCATCATACACCAACTAGTACTAATTAGTCATTCATCATGCACTAACTAGTCCATCATACACCAACTAGTACTAATTAGTCATTCATCATACACTAACTAGCCCATCATACACCAACTAGTACTAATTAGTCATTCATCATACACTAACTAGTCCATCATACACCAACTAGTCCTAATTAGTCATTCATCATACACTAACTAGCCCATCATACACCAACTAGTACTAATTAGTCATTCATCATGCACTAACTAGTCCATCATACACCAACTAGTACTAATTAGTCATTCATCATACACTAACTAGCCCAGCATACACCAACTAGTACTAATTAGTCATTCATCATACACTAACTAGTCCATCATACACTAACTAGTCTTACATCATGCACTAACTAGTCTTACATCATACACTAACTAGTCCTACATCATACACTAACTAGTCCATCATACACTAGCTAGTCTTACATAATACACTAACTAGTCCTACATCATACACTAACTAGTCCATCATACACTAACTAGTCTTACATCATACACTAACTAGTCTTACATCATACACTAACTTGTCCTACATCATACATTAACTAGTCCATCATACACTAACTAGTCTTACATCATACACTAACTAGTCTATCATACACCAACTAGTACTAATTAGTCATTCATCATGCACTAACTAGTCCATCATACACCAACTAGTACTAATTAGTCATTCATCATACATTAACTAGTCCATCATACACTAACTAGTCTTACATCATACACTAACTAGTCTTACATCATACACTAACTAGTCTTACATCATACACTAACTTGTCCTTCATCATGCACTAACTAGTCCATCATACACCAACTAGTACTAATTAGTCATTCATCATGCACTAACTAGTCCATCATACACCAACTAGTACTAATTAGTCATTCATCATACACTAACTAGTCCATCATACACCAACTAGTCTTACATCATGCACTAACTAGTCTTACATCATACACTAACTTGTCCTACATCATACATTAACTAGTCCATCATACACTAACTAGTCTTACATAATACACTAACTAGTCCTAACTAGTCCTTCATCATACACTAACTAGTCTTACATCATACACTAACTTGTCCTACATCATACATTAACTAGTCCATCATACACTAACTAGTCTTACATCATACACTAACTAGTCTTACATCATACACTAACTAGTCTTACATCATACACTAACTTGTCCTACATCATACATTAACTAGTCCATCATACACTAACTAGTCTTACATCATACACTAACTAGTCTTACATCATACACTAACTTGTCCTACATCATACAATAACTAGTCCATCATACACTAACTAGTCTTACATCATACACTAACTAGTCCATCATACACTAACTAGTCTTACATCATACACTAACTAGTCCTACATCATACACTAACTAGTCCATCATACACTAGCTAGTATTACATCATACACTAACTAGTCCTACATCATACAATAACTAGTCCATCATACACTCACTAGTCTTACATCATACACTAACTAGTCTTACATCATACACTAACTAGTCTTACATCATACATTCACTAGTCCTACATCATACAATAACTAGTCCATCTTCACTCTAACCAGTCTTTCTTCACTCTAACTAGACCATCTTCACACTAACTAGTCTTCTTCACTCTAACTAGTCCATCTTCACTCTAACCAGTCTTTCTTCACTCTAACTATACCATCTTCACACTAACTAGTCTTCTTCACTCTAACTAGTCTTCTTCACTCTAACTAAACCATCTTCACACTAACTAGTCTTCTTCACTCTAACTAGACCATCTTCACACTAACTAGTCTTCACTCTAACTAGTCTTTCTTCACACTAACTAGTCTTCTTCACTCTAACTAGTCCTTCTTCACCCTAACCAGGTTAACTGATGTATAATTGTCCCGTTTCTCTGCTTGTGAACCGTAGTGATCAGAGCCGTGCTCATAGTGGTTCAGGTTCCATCTGTTGTCAGTGGTCACTGATGCAGGCAGACACCAGTGACCATTCAGAGGTGAACTGGTTTTAGTTTAATGGTAACAAACTGGTCTCTGGTCTCACTGGTGATGCTCAGAAACCAGACTGAACCTCCAGAGAACGGGGTTCAGGCTGATTCAGGTAAAAACCAGGAAAATAAGCTGCTTTTATGTAACCTGAATCCCTTCCTGTCTCCATGGCGACAGCATCCCAGCAGCCGCTGTGCAGGAATGTCAGTAATATGTAATAATGATGGTCTGCAGCACTGCAGAGCGGAGAGGACCCCAAAAGTCCTGGAGGGTATAAATAACATGGGTTCAACCAGTGTGTCTGTCTGTCTCTGTGTCTCTGTGTCTCTGCCTGTCTCTGTGTGTCTGTGTGTCTCTGTCTGTCTCTGCCTGTCTGTGTCTCTGCGTGTCTCTGTCTGTCTCTGCCTGTCTCTGTCTCTGCCTGTCTCTGTGTCTCTGCCTGTCTCTGTCTCTGCGTGTCTCTGTGTGTCTCTGCCTGTCTCTGTGTCTCTGCGTGTCTCTGTGTGTCTCTGCCTGTCTCTGTGTCTCTGAGTGCTGTGCACGCTGCCTTCAGACCAGCTGAACTCTGAGCTGGTTGCTCTCCATCACCGGACGGTCTCCGTTATGTAACGTCCCGCTGCCTCTCGCTGCCGCAGTGAAGGAACCCCCTCTCTCTGCCGCTCTACGTCGCTCTGCCGCCTGTCCTTTTAAGGAGCGGGGGATACCCGCCGTCACCACCGGATGCAGTCCATATTTGGGCTGCTACGAGGGGCTCGGCGGGGGGAATCCCTCGCGCCGCCGCCGACCAATAAGACCAGGCCGGGAGTTACCTTGGAGACGGAGAGTATAAAACCGGGCTGCGAGCGGAGGGAGCTCATCCTCCTCAGCATCACCGAGCTAACGGACTAACGGGACGCACCGACAGCCCCGGTACCGGATTAAACCCTGAGTTTTGGGATTCCCACGGTGTTCAGAAACCAGACTCCTGTCAGGATGCTGCTGCAGAGGGACAGCTTCATGTCGGACTTTGAGGACGCCTGCAGCGCCTGGGTGGACAGCGTGGGTTCGAGTCCCAGTGACGGGGCGGACTCTGATGTGGGCTCCCCGTTCAGCCAAGGTGAGCTCTACCGGCCCGGTACCGGGACGGTGATCGGTGCTGCAGCTGCTGCTGCAGGAGCACCTTCACCTCACAGTGCTGTGTGTGTGTGTGTGTGTGTGTGTGCGCGTGCGTGCATGTGGGCTGATGAGCTGATATTATGCAATGACACTAACACCTCCCCCCCTCCCTCCTCCAGTCTTCTCCCCGGGAACCGACGCCTCCGACTCAGACTTCTTCTCGGACTTCAGTGACTGCTCGTCGGACGCGCTCTCTCCGTCTCTCGGTTACACCGGAAGCTTCTTCACCGAGTCGGAGCCGGCGGGACTGAGCAGCACCGCC
>SSNR01000788.1:16230-53631 GCA_006937965.1 Callopanchax toddi | reverse complement strand
AAAAGGAATCAACAAAGTCTTTTATTTTGAAGGAGCAGTTTGTTTTCTTTGTAGAACTCGTGATTCAGGAAGGACTGAGCCGTCAGATTCAAACAACAACAGCTCCACCCTCAGTAAGGGGGGGGGGGGGGTGAACAGAAACAGATAAACAAACAAACAAACAAATAAATAAATAAATAAATAAAGACATCCTGGTTCAGACGAGACTCAGAAAGCTTCCTGTTTTAGTCACAGATCCGTTACATCCTTTATAACGATGAATTCATGTAAACAGGATGAAGTACTAAACGTTTAGCTCTGTGTGACGGTGATGACGCTCACTCTGATGATGATGATGGTGATTTCTATTATCTGACTTTAGTTCAGTGAATTCAACTGGCAGTCAAAGGGTTAAGATCCGAGATGACGTGGTTTACTGGAAGTCTGCAGAGCGGTTACAGGAAGAGGGGGATGGGTGAGAGAGAGGTTCAGATTCAGATTCGTTTAATGGCCACACAACGAGTTGGTGGAGTGTGTTTTCAGTACAGGACATGCTCACATCTCAGTGTCCATCAGTACACACAATCCAAACAGTAGGCAGACAGTGAGGAATACTTTAGATGGTGACTTGGTTTAATGTCCGTACGGCTGATGGGAAAAAACGGTTTTTGAATCTGACTGATTTTGTCCGCAGGGACCTGTAGCGTGTACCTGAGGGTGACAGAGTGAACGGGTGATATGCAGGATGAGCAGGTCCGAGGTGATTTTACTGCTCGTTGTGTGATGCGTTTACAGTGTGTCTAAGGGGGGGAGGGTATGACCTGTAATTCTAGATGACTTGTCTTTTATTCGCTGTAGTTTTTTGCGTGAGTCTAAATGACCATACCAGACTGTTATGGATGAGGTGAGTAAACTAAATTTCTTCATCAGAACAAACAATGTCTGACCAAAAAGATATAAAAGAGGCTAGACGCCTCACCACATTGGAGATATACAACTTTAAAAAGGAAATGGAGATTTTTGTACCAAAACCCACATTTCCGAAAAAGCTCTCCTGCTTTTTTCAGGACTTTTGACAGGCTCTTGGAAGACTACCCTGACATGTTTAGAAGACAAGATCTTTCTCCTTCATATCACCACAGACATGTTGGTGGGCGTGTTCATTGACCGTCAGTCACCACACGCAACTGGTGATCTTGACAGACTGCGCAGAGCTATAGCCAAGTATTTCTACGGTGATGAAGAGGCGGCAGGCCTCCCGGCTGTGAGGCCCAAAGCAGTCTCCTCCTCAGACTCCTGCTGCAGCGAGTGCAGCCAAGACATTCACCCCCGAGGTGACTGCCGTCTGCCCACCTCCGCTGTTGGAGCAGAAGCCTGCAGTGTGTAAAGTGTCTTTGTCTTCGGGTCCAACCACTGTTGTTTCACCTGTAGTTCGTCACCTGCAGGAGATGGCAGAGCAACTGAAAAAAGACTCACCAGATCCTAGTGATCCTCGATGTATTCGTAGTTTTCTCACTCTGATCGATACCCTAAGCCTTAGAGGCTGGGAAAAGGCCAGTCTCGTTCGGCGCGCTGCGAGTGGTTCGTTGGAGACGTTCATAGACCGTCTGCCATGGAACGTTATAAAGGACTGGGACCACCTACGTCCAGCCATCTTGAACAAGTTTCCAATGCCTGATCCTACAGATGCTAGTCCATCTACTGCATCTGATCCACCAACCTCAGGTTCCATCACTGAGGAAAGGGGGGTCACAACACAACCTGATCCTCCTCTAACAACATCTGACCTTACAGTGTCAAGCTCAGACCCTCCAGAGGTCAACGCTGACGCTCTTGAGCCCAACTTCAACACTACTCTTCCCCCAGAAGAGCAGCAGAGAGAGGTCTCACTCACACACACACACACACACACACACACACACACACACACACACACACACACACACACACAGCCCTACATGAACATATATAGATGCACAATAGACTCTGTATCCCCACTCACACCTCCTTCATACTCTAGACTCCCAGGTCAGAAGACCAGCACCCTAAGGACAAAACCAGCCTCCAGACCCAGGAGGCGGTCCCCTTCATACTGGGCTGGAGACGGGCGGACCGCCCCGCCCCCCATGGCAGCAGAGCAGCCCACCACCACCACAGACCCAGACCAGACGGCCCGTTCCACTCCCTGCTGGAAAAACCAGCATGTAAATCAAGACTGGCGTGATTTATATGCTGGTCTATGCTGGTTTGGTGCTGGTTTAGCTGGGGGACCAGTATGATTCAATGCTGGTCTAAGCTGGTTGAACTAATGGATCACTATAGACCAGCATACAGCACCAAAACAACATATGCTGGTTTTTTCAGCTCCCGGCTCCAGTGTGGTGTTGATGCATGCTGTAATAGAATAAACAATAATTCTCTTCAAATACACATAGTTAGGACAAAAATCTGCCAGAAGAGGAAGTTGGGGTTTGAGAATGCATTTAGCCACTCCCATAACAGGAGGGTCAATTCAGCTGCAAGAACTGACCTCTAGGATGCATCTCATGCAGTCTTATAGAATTTGATAAGATAGTAAAGTTCTGCATTTCAAACCTTAAAGCTCTGTTTGAAAACGTGACAGGAAGCTGTTCAGGACCAGGTGGCGTTTGTGGGTTTCTCATCTCTATTCCTGCATCAGCTGGTTTCCTGGTTTCTGCTGCAGACACAAGGTCTCAGAGCCTCTGACATGTAGAGGTGCACAAAGAGAAAGAGGAGTTCTTTACTGTCAGTCAAACAACTGCAGAATGGAGGGAACATCAGTCCAGATACTGCTGAGTGAGGGTAGGTGTGTGAACGTTGAGAGGTGACCGTGTCGTCCTCGTGCTTTTAGACCTATCAGCAGCCTTTGATACTGTGGATCACGATATCCTACTTTCTCGCTTGGGACAGTGGGTGGGCATTAGGGATGTGGCCCTGGAGTGGTTCAGACCCTACCTAGTGGGCCGAACTTTTTGTGTGCGGCTAGGTGACCATGTGTCCCCCTCCTCCTCCCTCTCATGTGGTGTTCCACAGGGTTCGGTTCTGGGCCCACTCTTATTTTTACTGTATTTGCTCCCGCTTGGCTCCACCCTTAGGAAGGACGGCGTTCCATTCCATTTACTTTACTGTGTTCATTATGTCTTCTTTTTCAAAATTGTTTATACGTTCTTTTTTTCAGACATGTATGTTTTTGTGTAAGTTTTTACCTTGACATGTTTCGACTTGCTCCTGCGGCCGATGAAGGCTGTCAAATATGCGGCCAACCCCGCATATTTGACAGATCGGGGTTGGCCACGCCCATCGGGAAGAACAGCTGATAAACGACACGTCACACCAACACCAGTGACACTTCTGATGAAGGCCGCAGGAGCGAGTCGAAACATGTCAAGGTAAAAACGTACACAAAAACATACATGTCTGAAAAAAAGAACGTATAAACAATTCCATTCCATTTTTATGCTGATGACTGTCAAATCTATGTTCCCCGTAAAAGGAAAGAGACACATTCGGTTGCATCACTGCTCAAGTGTCTTGATGACATTAAGGCTTGGACAGCAAAGAATTTCCTAAAATGTAATGAAGAGAAGACAGAAGTGATGATTTTTGGCAGCTCTACTGCGCCCCCCAGTGTTGATCTGGGTTACCTGGCCCAGTATAACAAGCAGCTCATCACAAACCTGGGTGTTAAGGTTGATGCTGGTCTTAAATTTGACTCCCAGATCACATCAGTGGTTGAATCCAGCTTTTTTCAGCTGAGGCAGCTAGCCAAAATAAAACCCATTCTTCCCAGACAGCTCTTCGAAACAGTAATTCATGCTTTTGTCACCACTCGTCTGGATTACTGTAATGCACTGTATATAGGGGTCAGTGCTGTGTCCATTACTCGGCTCCAGACGGTACAAAACGCTGCAGCTCGTCTTTTAACAGGAACACATAAATATGAGCACATTACCGCTGTTTTAGCATCACTTCACTGGTTGCCTGTTCATTTTAGGATTCATTTTAAGGTCCTTTTATTTGCTTTTAAGGCCCTCCATGACCTCGCCCCGTCCTACCTCTCTGAGCTGCTACAGCCTTATGCGCGCTCTCGCTCCCTCAGGTCAGCTGATCAGCTGCTCCTGAGGGTTCCTAGGACCCAGCGGATGGTGCTTTAGCTGTAGCAGCTCCTAGCATGTGGAACGACCTGCCCGTGGTCATCAGACAGGCCTCTTCTCTGAGTCACTCTAAATCACTCTTGAAGACTCGTCTCTACTCCTGGGCGTTTAGCTAGATGGTGATTTTAGTGTCTTGGTTTTAGTTTTTTGATTTGATCTTTTTGTATTTGATCATTCAGCTGTTTTTATGTGTGTTTTAGTCCCTTTATGTCTTTTACCTTTCCTGTTGTTTTGATTTTATCTTGTTTTACTGTGCAGCACTTTGGGCCTGTGCTGGTTGTTTAAAGTGCTTTATAAATAAAGTTGGATTGGATTGGGTCAGCGCCCAGTTGGCTCTCTGTCACAGGTCAGAGGTCAACTGCTTTTTAAATTCTGATTTCATCAACAGTCACCTGACCAGGTAGGATTCTGTCTACAGGTAAATCTACAACCTCAGCCCCACCCACATTAGGAGTCCCGCCCCCTTCCTCAGAGCTCCACCTGGTGGTGTTCTGTCCGTACTTCATCTCCTCTGTCCTGGTGGTGTCTTCATACCGACGTAGGACTGCAGGCCACTCCATCACTAACCCAGTAACCCTCTTGTCCTTGTAGCATCCTCTCCCTGCAGGTGAAGACCCTGTTAACCCGTGATACTGAGTCCCTCCACCCAGGAGGAGCAGGATCTGGAAGTGATGACATCACTGATGACTCCACAAAGCATCACTTTTGACCCATGTTGAATTTGATGCTTTAGAAAAGGAAAACGAGACTGTTGAAAGCAGAGTGCTGAATAACGAGCTGAATGAATGATTTATGTATTTCAGACAGATCACATGAACAACAAACTCTCACTGTACACACAGTGTTAAGGCATTTCTGAAAACTGAGAACAAAACGATATAATGTCCAACAGGGGAGTGGGAAGAAGAGAACTCCACCCCTATGTCCTACTACACGCTGTCCTTCTACACTCTTTAAATGAGCAAAGTAACACATCACAGTAACAAAGTAACCCATTAAATCTGAATAATACTGAATACCAACATGGTATTTTCAACTATAACTGTAATACCCTTTAGGTCTACGTAAATGTCCTCATAGAGGCACAATAAATGGTTCTTCTATTCTAATCTATTTAATACTAATCTATACTAATCTATAAAGGTAATAAATGACTACTCTGAGTAACGACTAGAACCTCAGACAGCTGGTGAGCACGTTTGAGCAGCAGAGGAAGTAACTCCGTGTTTATATTATATATTTATAAACGCTCCTTTTCAGGTTAGAGTTATCCATAAGAACACCTGTAGTGTCATGTCACTTTAACAGAACGTTAATAAATACATTCAGTTGTTGAGGTTTAATTCTGCTTTGTTGTTGAACGAGCTTTAGCCACAGTTAGCCGCTAGCTGATAGCCTAGCCACAGTTAGCCGCTAGCTGATAGCCTAGCCACAGTTAGCCGCTAGCTGATAGCCTAGCCACAGTTAGCCGCTAGCTGATAGCCTAGTCACAGTTAGCCGCTAGCTGATAGCCGATGATGCTAACTAGTTGAAAAGACAGTCGGACTGGTATTTAATGTTCCTTTATGATCACTCTGTATGTTTTTAGGTTGAATTGAGTTGTTTAATACACGTCTGAGCAGAGAGTTACGCGTCTGTGGTTCTTTTAGCATTTACTGCCCTTATCAGGGCTTTCCATGCGGTGTTACGTCACGCCGTTGTGAATCGATTTATCTTTTTTCTACATCGACTCATGTTTAAACTAGTTTTCACCGGTTTTAAATCGATTTTCGAAGCATCGTTACATCCCTAGTTCTCAGTGAAGAGCGCAGCTTGGCATCTAGCCAGGGTTCCTGGTTTGTCCTGGTTGTGGTCCCGTTGTCCACACATGTCCACGTTGATGGAAAGAGGGTAAGCTGCTACCACAAGCAGCGCGTCTGAAGAGAGCTGTCGCTGTCGTGTAGCTCCTTCAGAGCACCGTTAGCATTAGCTCATCGAGGTCCAACTCATCAACTGGTACCTGGTTGTCATGGAGACCAGACCAGAATCCTCTGAGCCGTCAAGGCCCTCCACCTCAACAAGGTCAGGGAGAGGAGCATGGAGGAGATGATCAGGATTAACCCTGGAGCTGACAGGAGAACCAGGAGAACCATGACAGGAGAACCAGGAGAACCATGACAGGAGAACCAGGAGAACCATGACAGGAGAACCAGGAGAACCATGACAGGAGAACCAGGAGAACCATGACAGGAGATGCTGTCTGCTCTGGTTGTTGATATAAAACAAACCCATCACCAACATGGCGTTAGACCAGAGGAGGTGTTTCCTCTTCATCAGGAGGAGAGGAGGGAGTTCTCTCCTTCTTCTTCTTCTTCTTCCAGAGAACAGCAGCCATTACAGCTGAAAGCAGAACAACCACTGGTACTGAAACCAGTCCAAGATGTCCTCTACTGCCTCCATCCTGGACTCCTGGTCTCTCCTGATCTCTTTGTCTCATCTGGTCTCCTGCAGGTGAGAATGAGGTGAGTCTGAGCAGTCAGGTAGAGGATGATGAAGAACACAACAGCTGCTCTGACCTCTGACCTCACTCTGCTACAACTACTCACCTGGATCAGAGACAGTCAGGTAGACGGTGCTGACGTGTATAATCTCATAAGTGTCTCGCTTGCTGCGGGTACACACAGAGAAATAAAGTGCAGAATTTGTACCTTTAGGGGTACAATGTCTTGTCACTGGGGTGGTACCCTCAAAGGTACCATTTTGTACCTTTAACTGGGGGGGCACATTTGTACCCTTGTGGTTTGTACCTTTGACCAGTCAAACCTGTACCTTAGGGGGCACATTTGTACCCTTGTGGTTTGTACCTTTGACCAGTCAAACCTGTACCTTAGGGGGCACATTTGTACCCTTAAAAAATACAAAAAAGGGCCCTTAAGGGGTACATAAATGGCCTAGCAAGGGTAAATCATTTTACACACACACAGAAACACAAATGAAAACACCTGCTACATTTATTCACTTTTCAAATACAATGCCGCACTGTTACATACAAACTGTTGTCAACAAAGTATGTGTCAAAAGCCTCAGTGTCAATTTCTTGTCCAGGTTTCAGCAAAGTCCATTCACCATCAACTTTTACGCTGTATGCATGAAAATGGTGGTCATATGACAGAGGAACTACCATTTTTCCACAAAGAATCCACATTGTGTCAATGTTAAGTATGTACTTAATCTGCCAGAAAAGAGGAATCTTTTCTGAATGCAGTACATCAATGACAAACAAATCTTTGACAGAGTATTTGACATTGTTCACCATTACTTCAGACACACGCTGAAAGGCTTTCTTTGCAAATTCAGCTGTAGAAAAGCCACAATAGACTACCAGAGCTTTTTGCAGTTCCACAGGTAAAGACAGAAATGGAGTAGTTACACTTTTCCCAACAACTTTTTCAAATTCACCAAGTAAACTCTGTTTAGAAAACTCCCAGCACTGTCTGAACTGATGTCTGTTGCTCAAAGTTGTAGCAATGTTCATAAAGTTTCTGCAGTTACGAGCCAGTGCTTTAAAATACTGGTGTATACTTTCAAATCTCATACACCATAACGAACGCAGAGGGCCAAACATTTCAATCAGTCTTGCATAGTGGATTAAATAATGACACTTGGGTGTAATTACATCCCCAAATACACTTTTTAGTTCTGTGAGGAACTCATGTACAAGAAAATTCAACAGTAAAATGTTCTCTTTTCTCACCTTTTTTGCCATTACAATCTCTGTAATCTCACGACATAAAAGGAAAACATGCCAATATTTACAATTAGGTGGCACACGGTCTGCATCAAAAATGGCAGCAACCTGAACAGGCACCACTTTTGGGACGCTGATCCAACAATACCAACAGTGTGAAGTCTCTCTGATAGCTGTACAGGTTTGTTTGTTTTGTCATTCTGACCAATGTGTATCTTTTGCAATTCTTCATTGAGCTCTCTTATTGTTATATGTTTCTCAGAGTGGGCTTTGCAAATCACTAGTTTCATAACTAGTGGAACAACACCTTCTAGCAAATCGTGCATGACATCAGGTGGTAAAGCTTTTGTAACATTGAAATAACTCAATCTGTCAAAAGGACATGAACTATTTACACCATAAGTACTTTTATCATCAGGAATTGCTTGGATTCGTCCAAGATGATACTGGTGAACCTCCGATGTTCTTAAAACAAAGCTTTTCTCCTCGAAGGATTCTTTCATATTTTCACAAATATCACGACAAATTCTCCCAGTATTAAATGACATTGTAAACCCACCAATCATGTGAGCTGATAAATTATCACAAGATAAAGTTGCAAGAGCAGCATGAACAGTGTGCTCCGCTTCATCAATGGTAAGAGTAAAGCCATCAGTACAGAGTTTTTCTAAATCATCAAGCAAAGGTTTTAAGACAGCATGCCAACCACACTTTTTAACAAAAGAATAGCGTACCAATAACGCTAGATGAATGTGTCCCTGCTGAGAAATGTACCTTTTGTCTAAATTTCCCACAGTGTAATAAAATGCACAAAGTTTGTGTTTTGCTCTTTTTGATCCCAGGGGATTAAGTACTTCAAATTCGTCCTCATAAAAATGAAGCCGCAGTGCATTTGGATTATCTTTAAAAAAGAGATGTTTGAAAATGTTTCCATCAGTGTAATCTGCTATAAATTCATCATCCGTTTCCAAATTGCACTTGGAGAAAATTTGATCTTGTATGTCTTCATGAGAAAGTTAATTTTTTAGCACCTTTTCAATTGGTACATAGGAATAGGAACCGACTGTATGGCCAACAGTGTCTCTTAATTTGTAATGAACAGGCTCCGTCATATTGAGCTTTGATTTACAATGTTCTTTTATCAAATAAGGAGATCGAATTGCTGTTGATGCTTTCTCAAAAAATTAATTAGAATGCAGGACATTTTTTAGTTCTGGACACACAGACACGTCAATACCCATTTTCTCTAAATGGAATGCTATAAAAGCATCATAGTTCTCCTTGAAAAAACACATCAGGAAATTTACATCCTCATCAATTTCTTCCTGAACTGAGACTGGTAATAAATTTTTCTCTCTGCACTTGAGAATGAAGTTGAAAAGATTGTCCCTAAAGTCCTTCATAAGTTCATCCCAGGATGGAGGGGATTCAATAAACGTTTCAGTTTCGGCAGTGGTGGATTCATCTGAGTGTGCATACACTACTTCATGTTCATTTTCATTTGAGTCATTGTGAGTTGAGTCATTGTGAGTACATAACACCTGTTCTCTGTGTTTCCTGTACACATGTCGTCTGAAAGAGTCATATTTCTTGAAGGAAGAACGGCAGTCACTGAGTCCACATGTTATATTAAAGTTGGCATCATGGGAATGAATGAGTCCTATGTGCTGAAGGAGCTTTGTCAATGTAAATGTTCTTCTGCCACATTTAGAGCATTGGTATGGCTGAGGCATGGCGATCAAAAGAGAAGATTTACTTGTCTGGTGACTGTGATCGGCAGAGGCTGGTTATCAACTATTTTCACAACGTACTTTTGGAGAAAGATCAACGTGTTCTTCAGATGTCTCGGATATGCAATGTTGAAGACAAAGTACATGCAGAAAGAAGAGAGGATTCCTTCAAAAATAGATGAGGTTCTGCACACTTCACTGCCATCCAGTTTCACAACATTTGGAGCTCTTTTGGAAAAAACTGGTTTCCAGTCTTCATGGAGTATCTGAACAGTTGGATAGGGGGTTTCAGGATGAACCTTAAAAATCAAGAGATAAAGTAGAGGAAAGCAATAGCTTAGCATCATTAACACACAAATATAAACAGGTTACCCTTTTTAAAATAAATAATTTAATACCTCTCCAGATATGACAAAGAGATCCAGTTTCTCCTTGAAGATGTATGGCAGGAACAAAAGGGTTGCCCTTATGTCAAGATCTGCAAAACATAATACATATTAACCAGATGATGTTCTACAGGAATTTCCATGGGCCGTGATGTTTTCAGATGAGGTGGATGTATGTACTGGAAAAGTAATTAAAATTGGTCACAGCAAATCTTAATACATGTGTGTAGATGAAACAGACATAAGTGGAACGGTGATGTTACAGGGAGTAGAAGTATAAAAAGGTAGAGGACTGAAGTACTTAGGGTCTACAGTCCAAAGCTACGGAGAGCGGAAAATAGGTGAAGAAGTGTATGAAGCAGGTTGGAATGGGTGGAGAAAACTGTCAGGTCTGATAAAAGGGTTTCAGCAAGAATTAAACAGAAGGGGTAGAAGACAGCAGTGAGACCCGGCATGTCTAGTTTAGAGACAGTGGCCATGAGGACAAAACAGAAAACGGAACTGGAGGTTGCAGAGTTCAAGATATGTTGAGGTTCTTTCTGGGAGTGACGACAATAGATAGGATCTGGAAATAGTCCAGAGGGTCAGCTCATGTTAGACGTTTTGGAGATAAAGTCAGAGATACCAGGCTGCGGTTTGGACATGTCCAGAGCAGAGACAATGAAAACATAGGTAGAAGGATGCTGAGGTTTGAACCACCATGCAAGGAGGCAGAAAGTAAGACCAACAATGAGATTTATGGATGTTGTGTAAGAGCACATGAAGTTAGTTGGTGTGAGGGTGGAGGATGCAGAAGTAAAAGAAGAAAGAAAAACAAAAAGAAACATGCTTTTTAACCAAAATTTCACATTACCGTAATTTCCGGACTATAAGTCGCACTTTTTTTCATAGTTTGGCGGATCCTGCGACTTATACACCAAAGTATAGAATTTCACATGTTTTATTCACTTTCACGACGCTTTAAAACCGCTCCAAAAATGCGACTTATAGTCCAGTGTGACTTATATATGTTTTTTTCTTCTTTATTATGCATTTTTGGGCCAGTGCGACATATACTCCGGAGCGACGTATAGTCCGGAAAATACGGTACTTACAAAAGGATGAGATGGAAACATTCAAGTTCAGAAAGCAAAATATCTTAAATTCATACAACTTCATCAATTTTAAAGTCCAAGTCACCCTCTGACTGAAGCCTTAATCCACCCACACTTCCTGTTTGATAAATGCAACAAAATAGGATTGTCTGGTCGACCGAGAGGGCAGCAGTGACTGACAGCACTCTACCTCCAACCACGAGCTCATAGGGTTTAAGCCTGATACAATGATATAATAAAATAGCTAAAAGTACCTGGCATTTCTTCAGTGAGAGTCTCCTCTCTTGCATCCAGGTAGAGTTGGTACAGTGGAGATTTGCCTCGTGCAAGATCAATCACCTTCGGTGCAACAGATGAAAGCCCTTCACGAAATCGCTGGCTCAGGTTACCAGTTGTGGGATGGATCCGCCCCAGTTC
Source organism: Callopanchax toddi (assembly GCA_006937965.1). NCBI lineage: Eukaryota > Metazoa > Chordata > Actinopteri > Cyprinodontiformes > Nothobranchiidae > Callopanchax > Callopanchax toddi. The sequence continues at coordinate 42,123 of SSNR01000788.1, read as the reverse complement.
GTCACACAGCTAGAATTAAATGATTCATTTTCAGTATTGAAACATAACAGTGTACAACAAATGAAAATAATAAAATTGGTTTAGAATCTAATTGTTACTGAAGTTCATTTTTACTGTGGTAAATAAAATGCAGTATTGACCCAAATATGACAAGGTTTTTGTCATTTAAATTAATGTGAAAATGTGGGGTTATATAATCGGGGTTTAGTTGTTTAGGGTCATTGCATGACTGCAACAGCAGTGGGTGCCAGCGTTTTGTAGCGCCAATGCTGACCTGAACAGACTGGATTAAAAGTGGCGAGAAACACAACTGAGGCAGAGTTTTGATGCCAATTTGAAGATAATGGTGGTCAGTACAGCAAAGGCATCATATGACTGTCAGGCAGCCAGGAAATATGGGGTTATAGAGTGAAATGACTGAAGATGGCGCATCATGGCGATGACATTCTGTGGGAGGAGACGGGACGACTGTGTGAGCACAGCTGATCAGAGGATGTCTCAGTAAAAGCCTAATGCAGACTTTAGATCTGACATGTCATGAACAAAGTTCTGATAGTTCGCATTACTATGGTATTTTAGCTTAGTTTTTGTTCAGTATCTCTAGTATCTTTCTTGACAGAACCCCACACACACTAGAATATGCATTACAGATCTTTGTGATTGCATTAATAGGCAAATATTAAAGCAGTCTGTAATAAAAAAAAAAGACTCAAAATTTTAATATAGTTTTTCTTTTAAAGTGACTTAAAGGGACAAGAGGGAAGATTTTAAATAAAAATAATCATGCATGCTCAGTTTTAAGAGAAGAAGCATTTTAAATCAAAAAGAATGAGTCCACCCATTTATCATTCCATTATCTTGAACAGGCTGTGAGCTGTCAAATGTTCTGCTATTCGGGAACAAATTTCCCGCGCTGTCCTGCGGATGTGACGTCAACTGACGCTGATGCGCGTTCTGGAAGCTAAAAAAGTAATAATAAATGTATATCCAGTAGGTGGCAGTATTACACCATTGTGTAGTGTTGCTGGTCAATGGCGGACTTCCTTCGTCTGAATCTGTGGTTTTTCTTATAATACTTGAGTTATTTTGGCAGTGTTTATGGAGCTGAAAACCTCTCTGATGGAATATAGGGTTTCACAGAGCTAAAGGTGCTGTTATAGGCGACCACACAGCAATCTGTCGATGTTTATGGGTCTTGGCACGATAGGCCTCAAATCCCCGACTGTTTCCTGGACCTCAGTCCGCTTACAGTGCATCTAAGGCGGCTCTGCTGCGCACACTCCTCCGGGTGCTCCAGAGCTCCACTCCGTGATGTGAATTTGAGAAATCTAGGGTGATATATGCAGCGGAACATGATTCTATCACCCTAGATTTCTCAAATTCTCTTCCGGGAGTCAGAGAACATCGGCTGATTACAGCTTTTAGCGATACAGGCAGCAGTGGAAGCTGGAACATAGCAGCTAGCGAGATTAGCTCTGTTAGATTGGCTCCCTCGGTCTGATCCTGTGTGTGTGTGTGTCGCAGTGCACTGTTTTACCATATTTCCGTTTGTATTAATAAAATGTATTTTTAATTATGGAATCAATGCCTCCGGCTGCCTTTGGTTGAACCCTTATGAACTAGTGACAAGTTTGTGCACGCTCCCGTTCAAGGCTGCAGTTATTTGCAGTGCCAGGCGCGGCGCTCATGGGGTTTGTTTTTCAATGCCGACTCTTGTCCTTTTAAGTTTTTTCTGAAGATTAGTCTGGGAAAGAGGAGGTCGTCTTAAAATAGGGGTCATCCTATATTTGGGTCAGCATGATACTGTAAAAAATACATTACATGTAAATACAGAACGAGAACAAGAGACAGATGAAGATAGCAAGTTCAAGGGAAAAGAGGACAAAATTTACATGTGTATTTATGCTGGATATACAAAAATGTTTTAAATTTAATTAAAGTATCTGACTTACACCAGCTGGCATCCCTAAGAACGGGTACTTCTTCAAGACATCATCCACAGTCATACCATCTGCAATTTCTTTTCGCCGCCACAGAAAAGTTTGCTGCATACGGTCACGCACAATCAAGGTGTCTGGTTGCATCTTCTGATACTGGCAATGCAGCACCTTTAAGTGGGCTTCTATGGACAACAAATCCTCCCCATGAACATCTGGTGCCTAGAAAGGAAACAAGAGTGAAAAGAAAACTTGTGCATTAAAATGAATCTTACAGGAGAAGGGAATTTAATCGTATAATTGAAAAATGACAATGTGGACATAAACAATTCTGCAATGACCCAGAAGCAAACAATATTTATTAAATATAAGCTATAAATAACATCAACAGTATGTTTTCTTTTGCCATATACATCACAGTGGAGCAACACGTGGTCTGTGTTTAGACAAGTTATAGGACATAAAATGTAGCCTATAATGACATCCAGTATTTATTGATGAAATTAAACTAATTTGACATAATCTTGATGCACTGGGATATTAAAGACACATAACAGGATTTGCATCATGCTCTTACCATGTTTGTGGACATTGTTATTACCAAATGGATTAAGAAATTGTGTGTTTACACAGACTGCAGTAATTATTAATTTAGCTTTAATCTGAAGGGGTGGGGGACTGGATTTTTTTGGGTCATTACTTGAAAAAGAGGGGAGGCAATAGTTTTAAGTATTTTGAACTACTGTGCACCGCTTTTGCATTTATTTTTAATTGAGTTACTTGGCAAAAATATTCCATCCCATTAGTTATAATTAGAGATGCACCGATCCGATCGTAAGATCGGGATCAGTACAGATATAGAAGAAAATTCTAGATCGGGTATCGGAGACAATAATAATAATGGATTGGATTTATATAGCGCCTTTCTAGACACCCAAAGCACTTTGACAGAATCTCCATTATTCATTCACACACACATTTACACCGGTGGTGGTAAACTACGACAGACATCTGTAGACACAGCTGCCCTGGGGCAGTCTGACAGAAGAGAGGCTACCATTCTGTGCCATCGGCCCTTCTGACCACCACCAACATTCACACACAGTCACACAGGCAAGTTGGGTGAAGTGTCTTGCCGAAGGACACAACGACAATCTAACCCAGCCGGAACTGGCGACCCTCTGGTTACCAGACCGGCCACTCTACCAATTGAGCTAAACGCCGCCTGATCTGCTCCCGATCTAGAGGGAGAGATCTAATAAATCTATTTCATGTGCTGTTAGCGTCGCCGCACTAGTGCTATGAGCATGCGGAGTCTCTTAAACAAAGTAAACAAAAAGGGAGGTAACATGAAGCAGCTCACTTTGAAGGAGATGAAGAAAAGAGGTGAAAAGTTTCCACCTGATAGTGTGAAGGTAACAAAAATCTGAGGATTCTGCATTGTCATGGATGGGTTGATAAGGGACTCCAGCTGCTAATTAACTACCTGGAGCCACAATACATCACAGTGAGCTAAAAATATTTGTTTGAAACTGCTCCATCTTAACTGCACGTTAAAGTGCAGAGCGATACGTTTCACAACAGATGTCTGGTGCTCTGACGTTTCCCCCGTGTCACTTTTAGTGGCTGGATAAGTACAGGTATGAGCGGTGGCGTAACTTTACAGTTAACCGGTTATTAACTATTAAGAGCTTCAATAGCCAGTTAAACAAAATTCGGAAAACGTGCATCCCTAAGCGTGGCTTTTCTGTATCGGATCGGTAACAACAGATACTAAACCTCTAATATCGGTATCTGGAGTGAAGAAAGTGGATCAGTGCATCCCTAGTTATAATAGAATAACCACATACTGTACTTGAACATTCAATAACACATAAGCAAGAACATTTTGTAGCTCAGGATATGCCTCACACCAACCTGACAAACATTTCTCTGACTTGTCTGTGGAGATTCATTAGGCTGCCTTCTCCTTGATGCACCAAACTTGTCCTTACTACGTCTCACTTCATCATTGTCAACCAGTGGTGCCCGCTCTGATTTGAATTTACGCCTCAAAGACATATGCCATGTGTGCTTGTTGAACAGAAACATTAGTGTAAAAACAATCTACAAATAAACTCTAAACTTAACAGAGAAACATTTATATTTCCTATAAACAGATAAGAGACTACCAATTCTCTTACTGACAGAAAACAGGGATGAACACTAGGGTTGGGCGATGTATACATTTTTTCCAATCGTCAGTCCAAAAATCAACGATGGGCGATTTATTCGCGCAGGTGACATGTTGACATATTTGCGGGCGGAGCAATGTAAACACACACTAATGGATTTGCCAAATTAGAATTCAGAAGTCCCAAAATTGAGGAAATAGTTGTAAAAAACACAGCGTCGCCTGTTTGGGGCTACTTTGGCTTTAAACAGACGTATAGTGGCAGCAAAGAGCTCCAGCATCGAGTGTTTACCCTTCTGCTGTGTGCTAACTAAGCTAACACACAGCTAGCAGCTAGCTGCTGCTGCTCCGTCACCAAAATCGCTCAAAAAGACTTCAAACTGCAGCGGAGATTTATTTGATGGAAGCGACGTTCACTGAAGGGGTTTTAATTGGTATTTCAGTTTTAGTTTCATGTTGTTTTTGTCGTTTATCAGACTTAGCTGAAGACAGCTGAACACCAGATTGGTGTTATGACTCGCTAAATATTCCTAGCACCGGTAGCGACGCGTAAACACGGTTTAACTGGAACAAAGCCAGTCTGTGATGGTTTCCTCCCCACCACACCATAGATATTATTTAGATACATTTATTTTCTTAACACAAGCTGCTGCCATTCTCTATCTGTCTGCTACAGAGTGAGTAAACATCGCTGCTCCGCCTCTCGGGGGGAGGAGGAGAAAAAGGAGCTGCCGCTTGCAGCTGGGAGGAGTTTGCGTGTAACGTTTAAAAAGAGCATTATTTATTATTTTTACATGGGCTGCGTCCTTTGACTTCAACCAAACATTGTTAATGTTAGGAAATAAATTTATAGTGGGACGAATAAATCATTCTTGAAAAACAGGAGGCGATTGGCTGAGCCCATCGCCGATGGTCGATACATTCGTCTGATCGCCCAACCCTAACAGCAATCTTTGCTTTTACATAGTCTATGATGTTGAAGGATTCAAATGCAATTTATCTTGAATTTTACTTACATAACCATTTCCCTCACGGTCCTTGAGAAAAGGATACTTCATGATCAATGTCTTTACAGCTTGCACGTATTCAACATTGGTGGGATACCTGTAATTTCAGAAAAAAACACTAATGAAGTGTAAGAGCAAAAATAGCTTTTAAGACTTTTAGTCTCAAAAGCTTTTATTTTAAAGAAATGTATGGCAGATTTTCTGTATGACATATACAGCCTTTTCCAAAGCAACAAGCCAAAATAACCTTTTTTGACTTACATAGTATACTGTGCTACAGCTTCATATAGAACTCTGGTTATTGTGTGTCTGTCCCTTGGATTTTTATGACATGGTTCTTTGTTGTCCAGTTTTAGTTGCAGATATTTGGGGAACCCTGGAACTTCAAAAGCAGCAGGCAGTCCCAAAGAATTTTCATTGCTGTGAAAATATGTTAAGTGTTCATTTTTGTTTAGAAGATTTGATATACTGCACAACATTATGGTAAATATTGTTAAAACTAGGGTTGCTCAGATCACATTTTTTGCTGTCGATCACAGATACTGATCACCAAGTGTACCGATCACATTGATTGACTAAATTTCACATTGTAGTAATGATGAGGGCTAATGTCAACTTTATCTGTACAAAAAGCACCATAAATCACCTTCATTTGGAAAAAAACAGGTTTTTACTGACTTTTTCCAAGATGAAAAAATACAAAAACTTGAAGGCACAATGTTGACATCATCCATCTATATAGAAATATATTATAGATATACATTTCCACTCCTCTATTCTTCCTCTATTATTAAAGAAATAACGCATTAAAAAATGCAATTAACGCAACTTGTGTTTGAAGCAAGGAGGAGCACTTGTCAGCATGATTTTCTGCTACCCAGATGAACAAATCAGACCCTTGACGCAGCCAGTGCCAAGGTCCTCCTTTGAAGGATCCAGCCCCCCCCACTCACTTTGGATCTCATCAGTTCACATGCTTTACCTGTCTACCCGCCCTGTTCGTGGTAAAACTCAGCCCTTTGATTCATCCTTTCACCACGAAAACTGAAAGAGAAATACTATGTTCACCTGTGTAGGGAGCGGAAAAAACACTCAGCGATTCTGTCAGTGTTTAAAACAAAAGAAAAAAAATGTCAATTTAAAATTTGTATTAATTTATTTACTAGGAATTAAATAAAGTATCAACTCTGACACGACTACGTGTTGTAGAAATCTTTTAGAAGTGCTGTGAAGCCCGCAATTCGACATGGAGGAACAGAAAAATTCAGGGGAACAGACTTCTGCACAACACCTGTTGTGCCCTGTAGCCAGCGTCAACATCAACATCTTCACCGCCACCTCCAGTTCGCCACTTTTCATTAAATCTTCTGGTTGCAACTGGTCCTGGTGGTTTCTCTTCCAGTTCGATTACTTTTCTTTTTGAAGACTGGCTGAACCCGCCACATATCGCTGCTAGTTTTAACACGAAGCTAACTGCTGCTGCCTTGATAAACAGTGAATAGATGGGCAGAAATGCCGGGTGCGACTCTCGCGTTTCGCGTACGTCGCATGCAGGCAGGAGAGGAGCGTCACAGAAATCCATCTGATAAACAAAACTAAGTTGGTGCAAAAATGTACTCGCCATGTGGCGGATGACGCTCCAAATTTTACTCGCCAAGTGGAGCAATTTGGTCGCATTTGGTGAGTGGCGAGTGTTAATTTCGGACCCTGAATACAGTACTGTATTTTAGGGTCTGTCGTTTTAGTCAGGGATCTTTCATTGTTTATTCAACTGTTCTGAACTAAAATGCAATTTAAATGCATTTTTGTCATAAATTTAAAAAGCTTGAGTTTATAATATTAAAGTTCAGGTCTATTATTTGACTCTGTCCCCCAATAAAATTTAAAAATATATATATAAATTACACGGTAAATTGTATTGTTAGTATAAAATGCAATTAATTGCGATTAATTAATTACAAAGGCTGTAATTAATTCTTTTAATCGAGTCCCACCACCAATTTTATTTTAAATATTTAATTTTAATCCATATAGAAATCCATTATTTGTATCCATAGAAGAATCTATTACTTTTATTAATAGATTTCTTATTACTTTTATGCATTTAGAAATCTATTATTTTTATATAAATTTAAATACTATATATTCTTGTGCACAAGATCCTCATAAATCAGTTTGTGCAGGGTTCCTACAGGTTTCTTCAAGTCAAATGTAAGTCTTTTTAAGACCTACTGTATTTAAAACCCTTTATATAAAAATGTAATACTGATTTTACTACCCATTTCACAGGTGTTGACGTAAAGAGAGGAAAAACCAGGGTGATCATTAGCATAGCGTTTCAACTGCTGGTGTTTTGCACTCTCTTGTTTACTGTAGCAATGTCCGGTGGAGGCAAGGCATAAGGATTATACCCGACAGGAGGGGTGAGCGCTCTGAGACGTGTTTGTGTAAAATAGCTAGCTATACCTAGCTTGTTTGAAAATTACATAGTGCAGCTTTAATGCCTTCACGCCAGTTGTACCTAGCTGAATCCTTTTTTGCATACGGTGCAAAAAGCCTCAAAAACATTGTTCTCCACTGGTTTTAACCAATGACGAAAATACTTTTTATCTCGCCACACTTTGTTAAATGTACATTTCCTTATAGGCTAACCCTAGCATGAAATTGGTAGCTAGGTAGTGTAAATAAAATGTTAATAAATACCTAACAGGTGTTGGTCAACCTTTCTTGTGGTCTGCTGACATTTTCTTAGATTTTTTGTGCTTCTCCTGGCTTGTTGCTTGTGATCCATGTATATATTTTGTTTACCATCTGTGGTTGTTGCATCAAATATCTACTAGCGACTGAGGAAAGCTCTACTAGTTCCACCGCTCTTTGTTTAAGCTATGTTATTTAATCAGAATCATGGCTGACATAAAATCTTTAAGGTGAAATGTGATATGCAGAAGTTACATACAGCACATTTTAAGACCCAGATACCAAAATTCAAGACTTTTCAAGTCTTTTTAAGGTATTATTTCCAAATTCAATGCTTTTAAGACTTTTTAAGACCTTGTAGGAACCCTGTTGTGGTTGAAATAACATTTTGAGAAAAAAATAAATTTTTTTTCTACTGCTATTCAGACACAGAAAAGTCGACATTGTTTTGACACTCTGGTCCATTTTAGGCCCAGAAAGAACAAACTTATTACTGACAATGGTCTGATCATTACTAAAGAGTCTACCTGCTGCTCTCTCAGCTCCTCCTCCCTCCACCTGTCTAATCCACCTGGGCTGTGCACTGCTGCTCTCCACCTGCACCATGACGGGCGGCTTTACCCTCTCCTCCTGGTGCATGTTCAGCGAGCTCTTTCCAACTTTGTCCTTAATATTTAAATTATTGTCTTTTATTACCAATTTGAAAACTTATCTCAACTTCCCGGCCACGCGGTGTTGCATGCTGCAGCAGTGGAGCTGCGTGAGGAGACACAGCTGACTCACAGCGGGCCTCGCCGTCCGACGTCACCTCCTGGTCTGAGCTCCATGTCCGAACCAACTATAATGGAGCAGTCAGTTCAGGGGATGATGAGTCCCACATGCGCAATGAACTCACAGTAACGCCGTGGATTTTCTGTGCGCCTAGAGACCTCTGGTTTAGGAGATATTGATCGGCTGGTATGATCGGCGTGGAAAAGAGAATATCGGAATTTACAAATCACGTTTTCTTCATAAGTATCGGACGATTTTGATCGGTGGCCGATTGATCGGTGCATCCCTAGTTAAAACAATGATCACATTTGCAAATTAAATCTAAAAATTACATAACTGCATAAATGTATGCTTTAGGTATACCATCTTTGTAATAAACAATAAAAAAATTACCATAATGTTGCTGATGAAGTAGATTGTTGCCAGTCTTCAGGAGATACAGTCTCTAGAGTCAGTGTCACTGTAGATTCTTTCAGACTCAACACAAACTGGTTGAATTTTACCTGCTTTTTGAATGATCCTTGGAAAAGGTATGCCACCATCGTCTCTGTAAGACCACAGTTAACGGTGTCACCATCAACTTCATTGTCTGAAAGATAAAGGGTATGAAAAAAACAGCCTGAATTTTATGTAATGATATTTTTACATTAAAAATCATGATGATATGGGCAAAAACATTTCTTAACTTTATATCTGACAAACATACACATACACACACTAAAAATACTGTACCAATAATCTTTAAATAAAATAAAAAACGGAAAACTTGAGCATGATTCCTCTAGACATGCATATAGCTTTCCTTTTTATTCAGACCATTTTTAGGGAATACAAACTGCAGCAAATGATCTTTACTGTTTTTAAAGTAATGACTAAAATTCTATAATTGGTAAATATTCACTTCTTTCTTCTCCCTTCATTTCTCCTCCTCCCCCTCACCTCCCTCCTTCTCCTCCGACCTCACCTTTCTCCTCCTCCCCCTCACCTCCCTCCTTCTCCTTCAACCTCACCTTTCTCCTCCTCCCCCTCACCTCCCTCCTTCTACCTCACCTTTCTCCTCCTCCCCCTCACCTCCCTCCTTCTACCTCACCTTTCTCCTCCTCACCTCCTATCTCCTCCTCACCTCCTCCTTTTTTCTCCTCTCTAGCTCATCCTGCGCATGAGCTCTTTCAAACTCCTTTTATCAACCAATATTAAGAGTTCTGCAGCAGCAGTATCTCTTTCTGGAGCTGCAGGAGGGGCACTTGCTTGGCGCTCGGCTTCGCATCCAGGACCGGGACCGAGTTCTGAACCGGAGTCCAGCGGGTTCCGAATGAGCAACGAACCTGTGCGGTTGCTCCTCATTAGCGCTCGTGTGTCTCGGACACACCCGCTACTCATAACCAGGGACCAGTCCTGGATTTGCTGTTTGGTCCAGACAGAACCGTCTCTGGATCCGGATCCAGACCGCGGTCTGCCTAGTGGCCTCTGGTTTAGAAGGACGGTTGGCACTGCTTTTGTAGAGTTCTGTAACTCCGCCGGAAATATCGACCAAAAAGTTCTACAAAAAGCAGCTAAAGATCGTCAGAACGCTAGACGCTTTATGGGAAAAAAAAAAAAAAAAGTCGCTGAAGAGGGTCGTAAAGTCTTAGGAACAGCGACAAAGTCGCCGAGTTGGCAACACTGCGGTCTCCCAATTTGCGCCGTTTTTAAGCGGAGCGGGGTCACATTTTTCAGCGGTCTGGGTTAGCCGAACACAATTATAATACAAAACTTACACTTTTTACCGATATGTGACGAGGAGTTTACATATTGAAGTCAAAAGTTACCCAAACATTTGCAAAGTGAGGGCATAATTTGAGCTAGGACCGGGAAAAGATAGACGGAACTAGCTAAAATGCTACTATAAATCTATCCAAAACCACACAATTTTCTTGAAACTAAACTTACCTCTGAATCGCTGAGCTTCAGCTTCGGTCACGTCTATGCCGGACTCCTCTAATTTTTTTAAAAGTTCCTCCGTTGTCAGTGTAGAAAACATATTTGACATTAAGAGTTCATCTCCGTCTTTGGTTGATTTGATTCAAAAAATGGCGCTTGCCAAGTTGCCACATTACAGGAGTTTCCAGAAGCTTCCAGAAATCAGCTCCACCTCAACAACCAATCAGCTATTGATTTAAGATGATTGACACATCACCTGACCAAGATGCAGCCAATAGCCACCGAAAGAAAACACAACCTTTTTTCTTGTTAGGAGATGACTGAGTTCATCTTGTTCTCAGAACACTAAGAAAATTAACTTTGAACTAACCCTAACTTTTGCAAGTTATCCAATTATTTATGCTTGCAAAACACAACTGAGCCATGCTGTCTTTTCTTAAAATAAATTAGACAGTAAACACATTTTGCAATTTTTAGATATTTTTAAACAAATAACAAAAGACTGCTGAGCCACACTATTTTCTTAAAATAAATTAGACAGCAAACACATTTTGCAATTTATTTTTAGATACTTTTAAACAAATAAATATCTTTCAATGCTTACAAAATGGTAAACAGTCAAACTATGAAATCTATTTACAGAACTATAGCTTTGTGGCTGTTTTTTAGCAGTCATAACCAGAAATTGTACCTTTTGAAATAAATGGTACAAATGTGTACCTTTTAATACTAAGGACCATATATGCACCTGTCAGACAATGAAAAGGGTACAGATAGGCACTCTGAGGTCCAATATTGGTCCTTAGACTGGGTTAAAGTCATTCTTGTACCTTGGGAAACAAAAATGTACCCCTTCCGTACCCCTATTTTTCAGTGTGTAGTTCTTTTCTGAACTCGACACTCGTACTCTCCACCGTCACCAGTCGTCACGTTGTTCAGACCCAGAGACACGTTTCCTGTGTCTTTGTCCATCATCCTGACCCTGCCCATGTAGGATGTGATCTTAATTTTTGGATCTGATTTTCCATTCTGGTACAGAAGGATTTTATCAGAATGTGGGCCAGAAGTATCCGGATCAGGTTTGCTCCACTTCACAAACACCAGAGGTCTGTATTGGACAGCATCACACGGCAGAATAACATTGTCTCCAAGACGAGCTGTGATGTTTATCTGATCTGTAGAAGAAGAGGAAACAGCTGTTCACCATTTATATAACCAACACTTCCTGTTTTAACCTGGTGAAGTGAAGCATCCACACATTCAGGAGGAGCAGTTAAAACATCTAGTGTCTCTACAGGCTCCACTCTGAGTCCTATACAATCAGGATACAAAGGTCAGGAGATACAAACGCTCCACTGTTACAGGGAGAGGGTGTGTGTGTGTGTGTGTGTGTGTGTGTGTGTGTGTGTGTGTGTGTGTGTGTGTGTTCTCGCCTTCAGCAGAGTCGACCATCACAGTCCAGGTCAGCAGACCCCAGATCAGAAGAGCAGCTCTCATCTCTTCTCTGCTCTGACTCAGCTGACAGAGTGAGGAGGAGTCTCCACTGCAGCTCTCTTCTTTCATGGGGAGGAGCCAGAGAGAGTCGGTATGGAGGGCCAAGAGTGACACTATTAAATCAATAAATACAGCAAGCATTATTTAATTAAATGTGACATTATTTAGTTAATGACATTTAATTAATTAAATAATCATTTAATGTACCTGGGGAAGAAAAAGGTGGGTTTTAGGTCTGAACTCAGGGAAGGGGCCTGTCTGATGAACAGGTGGAGGTAGGAGTCAGCCTCAGCACTGACATATACATGTGCATATAGATATGATGGATTAATATACAGACGGACGGATGGATGGATGCATGGTCGGACATTTTTCCAATAGCACAACCCCTGATTTGAACCCGCCCCAAACCGCCCCCCCCCCCTGTATTGACCCCACCCCACATCACTGAACACTGCCACTTTGATATGAACTCACGATGTGCTGCAACACACAGATAAGACCATGAAATAATTAAATACAAGTTTTAATTCATTTCTTTGGCACATTTAAATCATTATTTATCAAATGCCTTATTTATTTATTTATTTATTTATTTATTTATTTATTTATTTATTTATTTATTTATTTATTTATTTATTTATTTATTTATTTATTTATTTATTTTATTTTGTTGCTTTTGGCTCTCTACAGGATAAAGGATAAACCTCCGTAGATGGTCTGATCTAACAAACATGTTACTACTTTCCTACGTTCATTATGTCTCTTTGTTAAATTATTATTTAGGTTCTTTTTTCAGACATGTGGTCGTTAAGTATCAGGAAGAACAGCTGATGATCACACCTACACCGGTGACACTCCTGATGAAGACCGCAGACGCGAGTTGACACCTGTCAAGAAGGTAAACAAAAACGTTCTAAAAGACCACACACGTCTGGAAAGAGAACCTGAATAATAGCAAACATGTTGATGGTTGGGGGAGGTTCTTGTGTCTGACGGTGGGGGAGGGGTGACTTTATTTGTGACAAAGTCAGAAGAGTCTAGAATAAAAAGCTTCAGGGACAAGAAATGTGTCCACTCAGTATGTTTCTAATCAGACAGCGCCCTCTGTTGGACAAATACCAACATTCACCCCAGAATGTTCTGTTCCAGTAGGACTGTGATGGTTCCATTGTGCTTTTATGTGCTTTTGTGTTTTGAGTTTTCTGCTTTACATTGATAATGTGTGGCAGTGATCATAACTCAGTCAAAAGCTGCTGCTGAAGAAACCAGAGCTACTGGGCAGTGGTGGTCTGTCAATAGGGGGCGCCACCCCACCAGTCTCACAGGGGGAAGACAATTATCCATCCATCCATCCATTTTCTGTGGCCGCTTGGTCCTCCACAGAGGGTCGCGGCGGAGCTGGTGCCTATCTCCAGCGGGCAAGGGGCGAGAGGCGGGGGACACCCTGGACGGGTCAGGAAGACAATTAGAATCATAAAATAGTTTAAAAAGAACCATCTATCCGCTATACATACTGTCAGTACTGTGTATAATCTGCCTATAGGTCTAGTTTAAAACCTTCTCTCGCTATTTTACCGGACGGTCTGCTAACCAGAGGGTCGCCGGTTCAATCCCAGCTCCAGCTGGGTTAGATTGTTGTGTCCTTGGAGACACTTCACCCACCTCGTCTACTGGTGGAGGTCAGAGGGACCTGGTGGTGGTCAGAGGGACCTGGTGGAGGTCAGAGGGACCTGGTGGAGGTTAGAGGGACCTGGTGGAGGTTAGAGGGACCTGGTGGAGGTCAGAGGGACCTGGTGGAGGTCAGAGGGACCTGGTGGAGGTCAGAGGGACCTGGTGGAGGTTAGAGGGACCTGGTGGAGGTTAGAGGGACCTGGTGGAGGTCAGAGGGACCTGATGGAGGTCAGAGGGACCTGGTGGAGGTCAGAGGGACCTGGTGGAGGTTAGAGGGACCTGGTGGTGGTCAGAGGGACCTGGTGGAGGTCAGAGGGACCTGGTGGTGGTCAGAGGGACCTGGTGGAGGTCAGAGGGACCTGGTGGAGGTCAGAGGGACCTGGTGGTGCCGGTGCATGGCGTGTTAGTGTCCCCCAGGACAGCTGAGACTACAACGTAGTTTCTCACCACCAGTGAATGACTGATTGTGTTGTACAGCACTTTGGGGAGTGAAGAGCATTGATGTAGATTTGGCATGGAGGAAGATGACGTGTCCCCACCAATATTCAGAAATCAATGAAATGTCTCCACCAGTAATTTGATCCCAGCATGCAGAAGCAGCGCTGCGTCCCCACCATACGTGCAGTCCAGCAGACAACATGGACCTGTGTCCAGGGGAAGGAGGTGTGTCTCTGGAGCGCCAAGTCGCTGTCCCCGACAGCGCCTGCTGTGGGTGTGGACCGGACTGGCACTCTGGCATTTTCTCGGTCGTGATGTTAACTTTGGGCTGGTCTGGACCGGGACCAGCGCTACAGGACGGCACGCTTTAATCTACACTTCCTGTTTCCTCTTTTCTGTCTTTCCACTTGGCCAGACTCACAGCTCACGCGTTGTCATAACAACCAGCCGACAGACAGCTGTAGAGGTTGTATTTATTCACATCAGGTAAAAAGCATCAGAGAACATCTAGACATCTAGACATTTAGACTACAACACACCAACCTGTGAACAGAGACTACAGTCAGACCTCTGATAAACCTTTATACTGTTGAACACTGAGACTCAGCAGGTCTCCTCCACCTGGATTACTGTCTGAGCTGCTACCGGCAGGGGGCGCTGTTTCCTAAAAGACCAGTGGGTTTTTACACTATGGAGATTTTTAAAATCTATAGATTTTTTATTTGTTAAACTTAATTAAAATCTTTAAATTTTTTATAGGTTGAACTTTATAAAAAAAATCTATTTATTTTTTATAAGTTGAACTTCATTAAACTATATTGATTTTTATAGGTTGAACTTTATTAAACTCTATTGATTTTTTATAGGTTGAACTTTATTAAACTCTATTGATTTTTTATAGGTTGAACTTTATTAACTCCTCCCTGAACCGTCACCTTATCGTGGTGGAGGAGTTTGAGTGCCCTAACGATCCTAGGAGCTATGTTGTCTGGGGCACTTGTGCCCCTGGTAGGGTCACCCATGGCAAATTGGTCCTAGGGGAGGGGTGAGACAAAGAACGGTTCAGAAGACCCTTCATGGAGAAGCAATCTAAGAGTCTGAGTACCCGGCCCGGAGGGTTACCGGGGTCTCACCCTGGAGCCAGGCCTGGGGTTGGGGCCCGTGGACGAGCGCCTGGTGGCCGGGCTTTCACCCATGGGGCCCGGCCGGGCCCAGCCCGAACCGGAGACATGGGCTCATCCAACTGTGGGCCCACCACCTGCAGGAGGAGAGTGAAGGGTCCGGTGCATTGTGGATCAGATGGCAGACCGAGGCGGGAGCTTTGGCGATCCGATCCCCGGACGGGAAAACTGGCTATTGGGACATGGAACGTCACCTCTCTGGCGGGGAAGGAGCTGGAGCTTGTGGAAGAGGCTGAGCGATACCGGCTAGATATAGTTGGGCTCACCTCGACACATAGCGTTGGCTCTGGAACCCGAGTCCTGGAGAGGGGTTAGACACTTTTCTTTGCTGGAGTTGATCCGGGTGAGAGGCGGAGGGCTGGGGGGGGGGCTTTCTGTTAGCCCCAAAACTCTCTGCCTGTACGTTGGGGTTTACCCCGGGGGACGAAAGGGCAGCTTCCCTATGCCTTCGGGTTGGGGAACGGGTCCTGACTGTTGTTTGTGCTTATGCACCAAATAGCAGCTCAGAGTACCCACCCTTTTTGGAGTCTCTGGGACGAGTGCTGGATAGCGCTCCTACTGGGGACTCCATAGTCCTGCTGGGGGACTTCAACGCTCACGTGGGCAATGACAGCGTGACCTGGAGGGGCGTGATTGGGAGGAACGGCCCGCCCAATCTGAACCCGAGTGGTGTTCTGTTATTGGACTTCTGTGCAAGTCGCAGTTTGGCCATAACGAACACCATGTTCGAACATAAGGATGCCCATCTGTACACCTGGTACCAGGGCAGCCTAGGTTACAGGTCAATGATTGACTTTATAGATGTATCATCTGACCTGAGACCGTATGTTTTGGACACTCAGGTGAAGAGAGGAGCGGAGCTGTCAACTGATCACCACCTGGTGGTGAGTTGGATCAGATGGCAGACCTGGTAGACCCAAACGTATAGTGAGGGTCTGCTGGGAACGCCTGGCAGAAGAGCCTGTCAAGATGGTCTTCAACTCCCACCTCCGGCAGAGCTTCGACCGCGTCCCGAGAGCAGTGGGGGACATTGAGTCCGAATGGGCCTTGTTCCGCTCTGCGATTGTTGAGGCGGCTGTTGCTAGCTGTGGTCGCAAGGTAGCCGGTGCCAGTCGTGGCGGTAACCCCCGTACCCGCTGGTGGACACCAGAGGTTAGGGGAGCCGTCAGGCTGAAGAAGGAGGCCTACAGGGCGTGGCTGGTCTGTGGGTCTCCAGAGGCAGCAGACAGGTACCGGCGGGCCAAGCGAAGTGCAGCAGTGGCAGTTGCCGAGGCAAAATCTCGGGCGTGGGAGGAGTTTGGCGAGGCCATGGAAAAAGACTATCGGTCGGCTCCAAAAAGGTTCTGGTAAACCATCCGGCGCCTCAGGGGAGGAAGGCAGCAACTCGCTCACACTGTTTACAGTGGGGACGGGGAGCTGCTGACGTCAACTGGGGCTATAGTCGGGCGGTGGAAGGAATACTTTGAGGAGCTCCTCAATCCCACCGACACGCATTCCTATGAGGAACCAGAGCTGGGAGACCTGGGGACGGACTGTCCAATCTCTGGGGCAGAAGTCGCTGAGGTAGTCAAACAACTACGCAGCGGCGGAGCCTCAGGGGTGGATGAGATCCGACCTGGGTATCTCAAGGCGATGGATGTTGTAGGACTGTCGTGGTTGACACGTCTCTGCAACATTGCGTGGTCATCGGGGGCAGTCCCTGTTGAGTGGCAGACCGGGGTGGTGGTTCCCATTTTTAAGAAGGGGGACCAGAGGGTGTGTTCCAACTATAGGGGGATCACACTCCTCAGCCTCCCTGGAAAGGTCTACTCCAGGGTCCTGGAGAGGAGGTTCCGGTCGATAGTTGAACCTCAGATTGAAGAGGAGCAATGTGGTTTTCGTCCTGGTCGTGGAACTGTGGACCAGCTCTTTACCCTCGCTAGGGTGATGGAGGGGTCATGGGAGTTTGCCCAACCAATCCACATGTGTTTTGTGGATTTGGAGAAGGCTTATGACCGTGTCCCCAGGGGCACCCTGTGGGGGGCGCTCCAGGAGTACGGGGTGGATGGTCTTTTGTTAAGGGCCATTCAGTCCCTGTACCAGAGGAGTGTGAGTCTGGTCCGCATAGCCGGCAGTAAGTCAGACCTGTTCCCAGTGAGGGTTGGACTCCGCCAGGGCTGCCCTTTGTCACCGGTCCTGTTCAGAACCTTTATGGACAGGATTTCTAGGAGCAGCCGTGGTGTGGAGGGGGTGGAGTTTGGTGACAGGAGAATCGCGTCTCTGCTTTTTGCAGATGATGTGGTCCTCCTAGCTTCATCGAGCTCTGACCTTCAGCTCTTGCTGGGAAGGTTCGCAGCCGAGTGTGAAGCGGCTGGGATGAGGATCAGCACCTCCAAGTCTGAGGCCATGGTTCTCGACCGGAAAAAGGTGGATTGCCAACTCCGGGTCGGGAGAGAGGTCCTGCCTCAAGTGGAGGAGTTCAAGTATCTCGGGGTCTTGTTCACGAGTGAGGGAAGGAGGGAGCGGGAGATCGACAGGCGGATTGGGGCAGCGTCTGCAGTGATGCGGACGCTGAACCGGTCTGTTGTGGTGAAGAAGGAGCTGAGCCAGAAAGCAAGGCTCTCGATTTACCGGTCGGTCTACGTCCCAATCCTCACCTATGGTCATGAGCTTTGGGTAGTGACCGAAAGAACGAGATCGCGGATACAGGCGGCTGAAATGAGTTTCCTCCGCAGGGTGGCCGGGCTCAGCCTTAGGGATAGGGTAAGAAGCTCGGACATCCGGGAGAGACTCGGAGTAGAGTCGCTGCTCCTCCATATCGAAAGGAGCCAGTTGAGGTGGTTCGGGCATCTGGTAAGGATGCCTCCTGGACGCCTCCCTCGGGAGGTGTTCTGGGCATGTCCTGCCGGCAGGAGGCCCCCAGGTCGACCCAGGACAAGCTGGAGGAAATACATCTTCAGTTTGGCCTGGGAACGCCTGGGCGTCCAGCTGAGGAGCTGGTGGACTTGGCCGGGGAGAAGGTGGCCTGGGCTGCCCGACTTAGAATGCTGCCCCCGCGACCCGGACCCGGATAAGCGGAGGAAGGCGAGGCGAGGCGAGGCGAGGAACTTTATTAAAATCTATTGATTTTTTTAAAAGTTGAACTTTATTAATCTCTATTGCTTTTTTATAGGTTGAACTTTATTAAAATCTATTGATTTTTTATAGGTTGAACTTTATTAAAATCTATTGATTTTTTATAGGTTGAACTTTATTAAACTCTATTGATTTTTTTATAGGTTGAACTTTATTAAACTCTATTGATTTTTATAGGTTGAACTTTATTAATCTCTATTACTTTTTTATAGGTTGAACTTTATTAAAATCTATTGATTTTTTATAGGTTGAACTTCATTAAACTATATTGATTTTTATAGGTTGAACTTCATTAAACTATATTGATTTTTATAGGTTGAACTTTATTAAACTCTATTGATTTTTTATAGGTTGAACTTTATTAAACTCTATTGATTTTTATAGGTTGAACTTCATTAAACTATATTGATTTTTATAGGTTGAACTTTATTAAACTCTATTGATTTTTTTAAAAGTTGAACTTTATTAATCTCTATTGCTTTTTTATAGGTTGAACTTTATTAAAATCTATTGATTTTTTATAGGTTGAACTTTATTAAAATCTATTGATTTTTTATAGGTTGAACTTTATTAAACTCTATTGATTTTTTTATAGGTTGAACTTTATTAAACTCTATTGATTTTTATAGGTTGAACTTTATTAATCTCTATTACTTTTTTATAGGTTGAACTTTATTAAAATCTATTGATTTTTTATAGGTTGAACTTCATTAAACTATATTGATTTTTATAGGTTGAACTTCATTAAACTATATTGATTTTTATAGGTTGAACTTTATTAAACTCTATTGATTTTTTATAGGTTGAACTTTATTAAACTCTATTGATTTTTATAGGTTGAACTTTATTAAAATCTATTGATTTTTATAGGTTGAACTTTATTAAACTCTATTGATTTTTTTATAGGTTGAACTTCATTAAACTATATTGATTTTTATAGGTTGAACTTTATTAAACTCTATTGATTTTTATAGGTTGAACTTTATTAAAATCTATTGATTTTTATAGGTTGAACTTTATTAATCTCTATTGCTTTTTTATAGGTTGAACTTTATTAAAAATCTATTAATTTTTTATAGGTTGAACTTTATTAAATTCTATTGATTTTTTTATAGGTTGAACTTTATTAAACTCTATTGATTTTTTATATGTTGAACTTTATTAAAATCTATTGATTTTTTTATAGGTGTAACTTTATTAAACAATTGATTTTTTATAGGTTGAACTTTATAAAATCTATTTTTTATATGTTGAATTTTATTAATCTATTGATTTTTTATAGGTTGAACTTTATTAAACTCTATAGATTTTTTATAGGTTGAACTTTTTTAAACTCTATTGATTTTTTTATAGGTTGAACTTTATTAAACTCTATTGATTTTTTTATAAGTTGAACTTTATTAAACTCTTTAGATTTTTTATAGGTTGAACTTTATTAAACTCTATAGATTTTTTTATAGGTTGAACTTTATTAAACTCTATTGATTTTTTTATAATTTGAACTTTATTAAACTCTATTGATTTTTTATAGGTTAAACTTTATTAAAATCTATTGATTTTTATAGGTTGAACTTTATTAATCTCTATTGATTTTTTATAGGTTGAACTTTATTAAAATCTATTGATTTTTTTATAGGTTGAACTTTATTAAACTCTATTGATTTTTTATAGGTTGAACTTTATTAAACTCTATTGATTTTTTATATGTTGAACTTTATTAAAATCTATTGATTTTTATAGGTGTAACTTTAATAAACTCTATTGATTTTTTATAGGTGTTACTTTATTAAACTATTGATTTTTTATTGGTTGAACTTTATAAAATCTATTTTTTATATGTTGAACTTTATTAAACTATTGATTTTTTATAGGTTGAACTTTATAAAATCTATTTTTTATATGTTGAATTTTATTAATCTATTGATTTTTTATAGGTTGAACTTTATTAAACTCTATTGATTTTTTTTAGGTTGAACTTTATTAAACTCTATTGATTTTTTTATAGGTTGAACTTTATTAAACTCTATTGATTTTTTTATAGGTTGAACTTTATTAAACTCTATTGATTTTTTATAGGTGTTACTTTATTAAACTATTGATTTTTTATTGGTTGAACTTTATAAAATCTATTTTTTATATGTTGAACTTTATTAATGTATTGATTTTTTATAGGTTGAACTTTATTAAACTCTATTGATTTTTTTAGGTTGAACTTTATTAAACTCTATTAATTTTTTTATAGGTTGAACTTTATTAAACTCTATTGATCTTTTTTATAAGTTGAACTTTATTAAACTCTATAGATTTTTTATAGGTTGAACTTTATTAAACTCTATTGATTTTTTTATAAGTTGAACTTTATTAAACTCTATTGATTTTTTTATAGGTTGAACTTTATTAAACTCTATTGATTTTTTTATAAGTTGAACTTTATTAAACTCTATAGATTTTTTATAGGTTGAACTTTATTAAACTCTATTGATTTTTTTATAAGTTGAACTTTATTAAACTCTATAGATTTTTTATAGGTTGAACTTTATTAAAATCTATAGATTTTTTATAGGTTGAACTTTATTAAACTCTTTAGATTTTTTATAGGTTGAACTTTATTAAACTCTATAGATTTTTTATAGGTTGAACTTTATTAAAATCTATTGATTTTTATAGGTTGAACTTTATTAATCTCTATTGATTTTTTATAGGTTGAACTTTATTAAACTCTATTGATTTTTTATAGGTTGTACTTTATTAAACTCTATTGATTTTTTATATGTTGAACTTTATTAAAATCTATTGATTTTTATAGGTGTATTTTTATTAAACTCTATTGATTTTTTATAGGTGTTACTTTATTAAACTATTGATTTTTTATAGGTTGAACTTTATAAAATCTATTATTTATATGTTGAACTTTATTAAACTATTGATTTTTTATAGGTTGAATTTTATAAAATCTATTTTTCATATGTTGAATTTTATTAATCTATTGATTTTTTATAGGTTGAACTTTATTAAACTCTATTGACTTTTTTTATAGGTTGAACTTTATTAAACTCTATTGATTTTTTTATAAGTTGAACTTTATTAAACTCTATAGATTTTTTTATAGGTTGAACTTTATTAAACTCTATTGATTTTTTTATAAGTTGAACTTTATTAAACTCTATAGATTTTTTATAGGTTGAACTTTATTAAAATCTATAGATTTTTTATAGGTTGAACTTTATTAAACTCTTTAGATTTTTTATAGGTTGTACTTTATTAAACTCTATTGATTTTTTATATGTTGAACTTTATTAAAATCTATTGATTTTTATAGGTGTATTTTTATTAAACTCTATTGATTTTTTATAGGTGTTACTTTATTAAACTATTGATTTTTTATAGGTTGAACTTTATAAAATCTATTATTTATATGTTGAACTTTATTAAACTATTGATTTTTTATAGGTTGAATTTTATAAAATCTATTTTTCATATGTTGAATTTTATTAATCTATTGATTTTTTATAGGTTGAACTTTATTAAACTCTATTGACTTTTTTTATAGGTTGAACTTTATTAAACTCTATTGATTTTTTTATAAGTTGAACTTTATTAAACTCTATAGATTTTTTTATAGGTTGAACTTTATTAAACTCTATTGATTTTTTTATAAGTTGAACTTTATTAAACTCTATAGATTTTTTATAGGTTGAACTTTATTAAAATCTATAGATTTTTTATAGGTTGAACTTTATTAAACTCTTTAGATTTTTTATAGGTTGTACTTTATTAAACTCTATTGATTTTTTATATGTTGAACTTTATTAAAATCTATTGATTTTTATAGGTGTATTTTTATTAAACTCTATTGATTTTTTATAGGTGTTACTTTATTAAACTATTGATTTTTTATAGGTTGAACTTTATAAAATCTATTATTTATATGTTGAAATTTATTAAACTATTGATTTTTTATAGGTTGAACTTTATAAAATCTATTTTTCATATGTTGAATTTTATTAATCTATTTTTTTTTATAGGTTGAACTTTATTAAACTCTATTGATTTTTTTATAGGTTGAACTTTATTAAACTCTATTGATTTTTTTATAAGTTGAACTTTATTAAACTCTATAGATTTTTTATAGGTTGAACTTTATTAAACTCTATTGATTTTTTTATAAGTTGAACTTTATTAAACTCTATAGATTTTTTAGAGGTTGAACTTTATTAAACTCTATAGATTTTTTATAGGTTGAACTTTTCTAAACTCTATAGATTTTTTAGAGGTTGAACTTTATTAAACTCTATTGATTTTTTATAGGTTGAACTTTATTAAACTCTATTGATTTTTTTATAAGTCGAACTTTATTAAACTCTATAGATTTTTTATAGGTTGAACTTTATTAAACTCTATTGATTTTTTTTATAAGTTGAACTTTATTAAACTCTATTGATTTTTTATAGGTTGTACTTTATTAAACTCTATTGATTTTTTATATGTTGAACTTTATTAAAATCTATTGATTTTTATAGGTGTATTTTTATTAAACTCTATTGATTTTTTATAGGTGTTACTTTATTAAACTATTGATTTTTTATAGGTTGAACTTTATAAAATCTATTTTTTATATGTTGAACTTTATTAAACTATTGATTTTTTATAGGTTGAACTTTATAAAATCTATTTTTCATATGTTGAATTTTATTAATCTATTGATTTTTTATAGGTTGAACTTTATTAAACTCTATTGATTTTTTTATAGGTTGAACTTTATTAAACTCTATTGATTTTTTTATAAGTTGAACTTTATTAAACTCTATAGATTTTTTATAGGTTGAACTTTATTAAACTCTATTGATTTTTTTATAAGTTGAACTTTATTAAACTCTATAGATTTTTTAGAGGTTGAACTTTATTAAACTCTATAGATTTTTTATAGGTTGAACTTTTCTAAACTCTATAGATTTTTTATAGGTTGAACTTTATTAAACTCTATTGATTTTTTTATAAGTCGAACTTTATTAAACTCTATAGATTTTTTATAGGTTGAACTTTATTAAACTCTATAGATTTTTTTATAAGTTGAACTTTATTAAACTCTATAGATTTTTTATAGGTTGAACTTTATTAAACTCTATTGATTTTTTTATAAGTCGAACTTTATTAAACTCTTTAGATTTTTTATAGGTTGAACTTTATTAAACTCTATAGATTTTTTTATAGGTTGAACTTTATTAAACTCTATTGATTTTTTTATAATTTGAACTTTATTAAACTCTATTGATTTTTTATAGGTTGAACTTTATTAAACTCTATAGATTTTTTTATAGGTTGAACTTTATTAAACTCTATTGATTTTTTTATTTATTGACATTTTTTCTGTATGATCTCTTGACGGTCTCGCATGTGCACGCGCCTGCCTCGCGCCCAGGCACGCTCCCGACACCAGCTGTGATTGGTCAACAGGAACCCTCCCAGGTCACACGTTTTTTGCGCATGCGCAGCAGGACGTGAGCTGTGGCGAAAGTTTGCTGTAAGTAAGTTGGTGTGGAGCTGAAGCTAGGGTTCTGCTGCTGAGAGAGGACGAGCTGCTGCAGGTCCTCCAACAAACAAACTACCAGGTAAACACACCGGAACCGCGCTGCGCCTCAAGCCGCCTCCGGAGCTCCACCGCCGGCATGAAGGTCCAGTTCGCCCCGCTGAACATCCCGCTGAGGAGAAGGCTCCAGACGGCAGCGGTTCTACAGTGGGGCTTCTCCTTCCTGGCCCTGGGTAGGGACACCTGATGGAGACCTGATAGACACCTGTAGAACACCTGGAGACCTGATAGAGACCTGTAGAACACCTGATAGAGACCTAGTAGAGACCTTAAGAACACCTGGAGACCTGATAGAGACCTGTAGAACACCTGATAGAGACCTAGTAGAGACCTTAAGAACACCTGGAGACCTGATAGAGACCTGTAGAACACCTGGAGACCTGATAGAGACCTGTAGAACACCTGGAGACCTGATAGAGACCTGGTAGAGACCTGTAGAACACCTGGAGACCTGATAGAGACCTGTAGAACACCTGGAGACCTGATAGACACCTGTAGAACACCTGTAGACCTGATAGATACCTGATAGAGACCTGTAGAACACCTGGAGACCTGATAGAGACCTGATAGACACCTGTAGAACACCTGGAGACCTGATAGACACCTGTAGAACACCTGGAGACCTGATAGAGACCTGTAGAACACCTGATAGAGACCTAGTAGAGACCTTAAGAACACCTGGAGACCTGATAGAGACCTGTAGAACACCTGGAGACCTGATAGAGACCTGTAGAACACCTGGAGACCTGATAGAGACCTGTAGAACACCTGGAGACCTGATAGAGACCTGTAGAACACCTGGAGACCTGATAGAGACCTGATAGAGACCTGTAGAACACCTGGAGACCTGATAGAGACCTGTAGAACACCTGGAGACCTGATAGACACCTGTAGAACACCTGTAGACCTGATAGATACCTGATAGAGACCTGTAGAACACCTGGAGACCTGATAGAGACCTGGTAGAGACCTGTAGAACACCTGGAGACCTGATGGAGACCTGATAGAGACCTGTAGAACACCTGGACACCTGATAGAGACCTGTAGAACACCTTATAGAGACCTGAGAGACACCTGATGAACACCTGTAGATCTGATGAACACCTGTAGACCTGATAGACACCTGATAGAGACCTGTAGAACACCTGGACACCTGATAGAGACCTGTAGAACACCTGATAGAGACCTGAGAGACACCTGGACACCTGATGAACACCTGTAGATCTGATGAACACCTGTAGACCTGATAGAGACCTGCAGAACACCTGATAGAGACCTGAGAGACACCTGGACACCTGATGAACACCTGTAGATCTGATGAACACCTGTAGACCTGATAGAGACTTGCAGAACACCTGGAGACCTGATAGAGACCTGATAAACACTTGGAGACCTGATTGAGATCTGTAGAACACCTGGGCACCTGATAGACACCTGATAGAGACCTGTAGGCCTGTTTACCTGTAGACCTGATAACCTATAGACCTGATTACCTGTAGACTTGATGTAGACCTGATTACCTGTAGACTTGATGTAGACCTGATTACCTATAGACCTGATTACCTGTAGACCTGATTACCTATAGACCTGATGTAGACCCGATTACCTGTAGACCTGATGTAAACCTGATTACCTGTAGACCTGATGTAGACCTGATTACCTGTAGACCTGATGTAGACCTGGTTACCTGTAGACCTGATGTAGACCTGATTACCTGTAGACCTGATGTAGACCTGATTACCTGTAGACCTGATGTAGACTTGATTACCTGTAGACCTGATGTAGACCTGATTACCTTTAGACCTGGTTACCTGTAGACCTGATGTAGACCTGATTACCTGTAGACCTGATGTAGACCTGATTACCTGTAGACTTGATGTAGACCTGATTACCTGTAGAC